>JAIUZE010075121.1:0-61779 GCA_022085475.1 Heliosperma pusillum | reverse complement strand
TCATTATATCTCGAATTGCCTATCTATCCTTATCGTATCTCACATGTATATCTATATGTATGCATGCTCTACTTTTGTATTTCCTTCTATGTACGTTTAATGGGATATGGCTGGGAGAACCCGGAGTTACTCCCCACTGATTGTGGCGTTCATGTTTTTCATGAATGAACAGGTTGCTTGCATGGATGGCTTTTTGCTTATGCTATTTTGGGTTCGGGTGTGAGCTAGCGGGCGTTGTCCCTGGATGAAACACCTGTAGACGTTGTTTAGTTAGTTGCTAAATCGATTAGAAAAATACCCCATCTATTTCGAAAATACCCCATCTATTTCGAAAATACCCCATCTATATTGTAAGATCACTTTTACTTGTTAAACTTTTGGAGAGACTTCGTCCCTTGATGTAGTATAATTCGTACTTTAGTTTGTAATATATGACACTCCTCGTATTCTTTCCTTGCATGTATAAAAGTTTTTAAAACTTCATATTCCGCTATATAATTCACATGCTTGTATGTTTTATCTTTCCGCATTCGCGAGGGTTGTCACATTGTTACTTACGTTTTGATTTATAATATTTCCGATGGTTCATTTATCGTATAAATTTACGTAATGACTTTAAATATTAATGTTTTGAATATATGATATTCCATTCGCTTGTATCGCATGTTTTGTGACGGTTTTTGATATGTCCCACTTTGAGTCGGTTTTACAAATGTTACGGTTTGAACACTAACTTTCTATGTGCTTTGTACTCTCATTCCCTTGGCTACCTCCACGTTCGTAAGGCTGGAATGTCAGAACGGGGAGTGTATCCTAACTGCTTAATTGCATGTGTTAGTGGGCATATGACGACGTTGTTGGGAGGCGAACGCTTTGCGTTGATCGACCCGGTCGTCAAATGTTGTATACTTGCGAGGTGGTGTCATTGCATGTAGCGTACCGCTTGTTATGATGCTTGTGCTCTTTTCCGCCTCTTTCGTGAATGTCGACCGAATTTGGGGTACTCGGGGTCTATGATTGACCGAGTCTTGGATGCGAAACGTTTATCGCATGTCGAATCGGAACACGTTTATTCCGAGAGTCTGGCCATGTTTAGACTTGGATCGGATATTTATATCGTCGTCCTACCGGAGGAAATTAGTCTACATATACGAAATATTTATCGTGTATGCGTTCAGGGAAATGTTTATCCCGTGGATGCGATTTTAATCATTCTTGCCATGTACACGGTGCTAGTGCGTGTAATTTACCGTGAGAGATGTCGTCAACGTATTGTACGTTTTGGATGGATGGTTATATGATTGATTACTTGTGATCTTTGGATGACGTGACATGGTTTGTTTGTCGAGTCTCAATCTTATCAAACTTTTACCGCTAACGGTGAGATGCAAGCCCTAGTGAGTGTATATGGTTGCCTAAGAGTGTCTTCCCCATGTCTTTGTATAATATGATGGTTATGGATTTGTACTTCACGTGCTCTTATCCTTATATATTGATTTTCCTATATATCCTTATCGTATCTCACATGTATATTTATATATGCATGCTTCTACTTTTGTTCTGATTTTCCTATATATCCTTATCGTATCTCACATGTATATTTATATATGCATGATATTTTGTTCTAATTTATCCCCCGTTTTAGCTCGATTTCTATACGATTTATGCACTTTGTTAAGTGATTAACGAGCTAATATTGCTATTCTAGTTGTTTTGCGTGTTTTGACTCGTTTTATAGGAAATGAAGCGGTTTTGCTATATTTTCCTACTTTATGGAGCAAAGACACTAGGATACGAGTTTTCAATGAATTGATGATAGCCAGTTCACGATTTGATTACGATTCCGCTACATCCTTCCTCGAATGAACTCAATTTGGATTTTGGCTTTGAACTTTAAAAGGAAATATCAACCCAAGTCAAGAGAAGATCAGCCCAAGCCCAATTCCGCATTGCATTGACCAAGACCAAGGCATAGGATTCCGTGCCTAAGATGAAAAGACGGAGAATCCATCTTACACAAAAACCCGATCGGATTACCAAATACCCGATCGGGTATTTCAGCAAGTGGACGTTACTTGGCTCTTCTTCAACCGAGCTTAAATGTGTGCATTAATGCTTTGACTAGGGTATGAATTTGGACGAGGGATCAGCAGCCATGCAGCCTTATAAAAGCCAATGATCATCACAACAATAAGAACACAACTTCATATACATTATCATATTATCTTTAGCATACTTTTATCATCAACTTTACATACTTTTAAATATAATTTAGAGCATAATAATTTAGTAGTTTATTTCTTCCTTACAAGTTTTAGATTATAGTTTTCTTAGTATTTCTCTAGTGTTTTCATAGCTTTTGTTATTGGGTTGGACAATTGTTCTTTACTTTATTTCTTACATAATCGTATTCCAATTACGGTACTTCTCTATCCTTGATTTACTTATGCAATTTTAATCATCATGAACTATAATCTCACTAGTATCATTCTCATATTATTATTGTGGTTAAGAAATCAATGTAAAAGCAATCTAGTTGAAACTAAAATATCGACTATTATGCCATCTTATAATTTACCTAATCATATAATCCTAAATATTGTCATTAGAATCATTACTAATATAATCACCATAATCACTTTAGTATTTATATTTCATAGTCTAATTTCATACATCTTTTTCTTATTAATTTATTTAATCACATAATCATATAAATTAGATTAATTCTAATATTGTAAAATTATCATTGTGTAAATAAAATAAATAGAGTTCTAATATTTGAAATGATTTACAAGTTAAATGAATTAAAAGAAGAGTAGTTACCAATTGAACCATTTAGTTGTTTCTTCCTTTGGTCGTGTCAAATTCTATAACTATGTTTCGTGGCCATAAACAATTGTTTGTATTAGTCAATTTCTATCTTTATAACGAGAGTTGGGATGGGAATTAGGATTGCCAATAGGGGTTTAGTGACCTAACCATGCTGAAAGGACGTTAGGACCCACTAAAAGGTCGGTACGAATCCGAAAGGAATATACCGCTACAAGGCCTAGACAATCATAGTAATTCTAATATTGGTATCAATGAAACTTTTAATTAGTTTTACATGTATTTCTCTTTCACTATATCAATTTGATTAGATAGTTTATTCTACCGTATAAGATAGTTTATTTTGTTATTATCTAGCTAGTTTACTTTATCGTCTTTGTACTCTCGTTCTTAGATAGTTTACTTTATTATTATTGTCTAGTTTATTAGTTTAGTTAGTTAGGCTCCCAATATTGTCATTAAAATATCGTCTTTAATTAGAATTTAGTTGTTGTTATTCGGATCAGAGGGTTTCCCCGATCGGGTATGTGACAACCCGATCGGGTAAGTCTTCTGTTCTGAGTTTTTCATTTGCAATTTACATATTTGTCATTTACATATCGTCAGTTATATACTTGTCATTTTATTTTATATTAATAGTTTAGATAACCACCTCAAATGACTCGAACTTAAATGAAAATCAATCCATAGCAATTCATAGTTAACACGTACTCCCTGAGGATCGACACCCTACTTCCCTAATTACATTCCTTATGTTGTTAGCCTAAGTGAGGGTAATTACTTTTGTATCGGGACCGCGACATAACCGATCAAATTTTGGCGCCGTTGCCGGGGAGCACGGTTTTGTTTATCTATGTATTGTTGGTTTTTATTTATCAATTCTACCATTTTTTAGGTGCAACCGTAACTAAATCGTTTCTAACTTTCTCTTTTGTGTTTTTCTTGTAGGTAGACAAAAATGGTACTAACAAGGGAAGATCCAAGGTACCGGGTTTTTGAGCTCGCTAGTGGGATCCTAAGGGTCCATTTGACTTTGATTGCTCTCATAGAGGGTAACCAATTTAGTGGAAAACCAAACGAAAACCCGTCACACCATCTACAAACCTTTTGCGAATTGTGTCAAACCTTTGTGAGGGAGGGAATCACCCAAAATGAAATTAGAGAAACCCTTTTTCCTTTATCACTAAAGGGAGAAGCTAAGTGGTGGTTCACCCGTCGTTTAAAGGAAGCCATAAGGCCTATGCAGTGGGAAGAGATTGGCATCGCTTTTCACCGTAGGTTTAGAACCAATTTGTCAAACCTATCAACTAAATCACAAAATGAAAGTGGCGAAGGTTCACAAACCAATGGGGGAGAGCGAAAGAAGAGTCGAGTGGAAACTTCAATTGATGTTGACACTACCATTTCCTTAGCTTGTCCCATTCAATCCAACGAAACCACCCCAAAAAGTACCTTATATCGCCCAAAAGTTTTCAACCCATTTACCTCATTAATAACACCATGTGAACTTTGTGGTGGGATAGGGCATGTACCTCAACGATGTGGGAACAAACTCACACCCTTAAACCCTTTTCACCCACAAGTTTATCAAGCCCAATTTACTCATACACCACAATACCCACCTTTTCAAAACGGTCTAGTAGATGTCAAGTTAAGAGAGATAACCCAAACCCAACATAACATGAGCTCTTACTTCCTTTCTAGCCTAAACTCACTCAAATCAGCCATTTTATCTCTCCAAAAGAGAGTAGAGGAGTTGACCCCGTCGAGTTCTAGTCAAAACACCCAAGGGAGTGAAGTACCATCGATTGTCAAAATTAATATGATTAGTGATAAACCTTGTGATCATCCTCTTGGGAATGAAAAGAGTAAGGAGCCTATCTTTAGGTTACCCTATGAACCTTACTACAATCCAACATAAGCCAAACCAACCAAAGTCCCTACACATGAGGAGACATCCCGTCTCGAAGCCTTGATCATGTAATTGATAAAAGCTCAAGGGAAATTGGAAGAAAGAATTGGAGAAGTAGCTTTGGCAACAAACGATGCTTTTTCAAATTTGGAGGCACGGAATGGCAAAACATCTAGGCAAAAAGAAGCAACCAAAGACTCTCGCAAGGAACCTACCCTTGAAGAAGGGAAGATTCTCATTCCTTCCAAACTTAAGGACCCAGGTTGTTTCAACATCTCTTTCACAATGTGTTTTCATAAGGTCAAAGGTGCATTGTGTGATTTAGGAGCCGCTATTAGCGTCATGCCTTTTGATTTTTATCATGACCATTTCCCCATACAAATGAAATTCACAAGTACTAGTCTTCAACTAGCCGACGGATCTATGCATACCCCCGCAGGAATTGTGGAAGATGTCCCAATACGGATTGCGTACTTCCTCGTTCCCGTCGATTTCTATGTCATATGTTCAAAGAAGGAAAGGAATGACTATATTATATTAGGAAGGCCCTTCCTAAACACGGTTGGAGCTTGTATAGATGTGAAAGGGGAAAATATCACGTTTGAAATAGATGGATCGAGTGCCACCTTTGATAAAAAGGGGAATGTGTTGAGGCGACCTCGAGGCTTTCAAAGTTGCGGAGTGTAACAACCCGAAAAGTACCCAATTTTTCTAGTAAAATATCTTACGAATACTTTTCAGCAAAACTTGAGTTTTAAAATAGAATTTATTGTTACGAGTCGTATTTTGAAATTCCGAGTTCGTATTTGCAATTTCTGAGAGATTTCAGGAAAATCCCGTTTTTAGTCATCCTTGACTTTTCTTGACTTTTTAGTCATCTTTGACTTTTCTTGACTTTTAAGTCGTCTTTGACTTTTCTTGACTTTTTAAAGTCGTCATTGACTTTTCTTGACTTTTAAGTCGTCATAAACTTTTCTTGACTTTTAAGTCAATCTTTGACTTTTCTTGACTTTAAGTCGACTTTGACTTTCGTTGGACTTTCCTTCCCGACGACTCGCCTTGTAAGTTTGAAGACGCGAAATTTTCTTTACAATAATATTTTTAATTTATTTTTATTTAGATTTATTAGAATTTATGATAATTTAATAAAATTATTTTGAATTTATTCGGAATTTATAATAAGGTTTTACGGTTTAAATCCGAGCATCATTTAACTATTCCCGAGTCATCGTAAATCCCGAAACAAAACCCGAAACTCGACTTTGGCATGAGTCACACGCCCATGTCATCTTTTCCACTCACAATTAGATCTTTTAATTGTTTCGATTAAACTAATACAAATATCTTAGATATTTGTTACTTTATCGATCCGTCAACTGAAATTACAGAAATCGCTCGAAAAACAGATCCGATTCCTCTCCTTCCACACGGCTCCTCTTCCTCTAATAGGGCTAGATATTTTCATTTCTTTTCATTAATATAACATAATATCTAGATATTTAATTTAATTAACTTAATATTTAATTAATTATCTTATTATAATAATAAAAACCCGAGTCAATTCCGTAACAACAAATTTTCCAAACCCGACTCATTATTTTCTCTATAAACACCGGCTTCACTCACCACATACTCACTAAACAAACTTTTCTTTTTACAAATAAATCAATTAAGATCTAAATAAACTTTCTTTTTAATCGTTTCTTGAGCGTATCTTTCTTCTTCGTCGTTCTCAATCCGTTCTTCGTCGTTCTTGAGCAAATCATCATAAAACCTTCAGTTTTTAATTAAATCCGTCCTAACTTTTATTCTAAATCCTCTCCTCGCTCTCACATCTTCCAGTACGGTTTATTTTGCATTCCGTCAAATCGTTTTCACACTTTAATTATGGAAAATCAAGTTTTAATTCTAATAAGTTTTTCTTGTCATTTATTATAGGGGAAGATTTTGACGACGAGTTTGGTGACTCGTATATTTTGGGTGAAGATTAGTAGACGGGTTTATACTTCTTATTTTTTTGGTGCTAATTGGTTTTGCTAGCTAAGGTAACGATTCCGAGTTACTCGACGATTTAATGTTACATAGCTTTTGTTTCTTTTGTTTTTGGTTCATCTTTCGTTTTGGTTCATGTTATTATGATTTATGGATTTTTACTAGTAACATGATAAGTGGTTATGATTTTCATGTAGTATGGTATTTTTAATATGTTAGTGTTCTTGATGAATTTGGATGATGGTTCATAATAATGATTTTTGTATGATGATGGTTGAATTGGATGTTTAAAAATGAATGTTGTTAATTAAAAACATGTTAGAATTTATTTGGAATTTTGGTTGTTTGAACCGTGTAGAATGGCCGGAAAAACCAGCCCAAACCGGCCGGTTCAGGCCCGGTTCAGGCCGGTTCAGGCCGGTCCTGGTCCGGTCTGGATTGGTCCGGATTTGGTCCGTTGGTGTTGTGTCGATGTTTGATTGTTTGGTTGTTGTTTTGACGGGTTTTAAATATGTTAAGCATGCGGGAAATATTAAGAAACAGTTTTTAGTAAAGTCAATCAAACAGCCCAAAAACAGCCGTGGGCCCAGTCCAGGCCCATGTTAGGTCCGGCCCAAAATCAGCCCGTGGGTCCCTCTTTGGACTTGTGACGGTTTTTGAGTTTAGTGTTAATTTATCGTGTTTTGTAACATTTAGCAAGTGGGAAATATTAATAAGTAAAATATTTAATTAAAAAGGTTTTTCATAAAATTATTATTTCTCACATGTTAGAAATTATAATACGAGATTATAGTAAATTTCATATCCTTTAAGTCAAGCGGGTTTTAGTAAGATTAAATAATTCACATGTTAGAAGTTTTAATAAAATAACATGTAATGAATATGATGATTTTTATGATCAAGTCTATGTGGTAAAGACTCTGTTTCTAGCCGGTTTGACCAAACGGGTTTGGTCAAACTAAGATCTAGTCAGCCCCGTTTTGACTGATGACCCGTCGCGGGACTCGGGTCGGGGATTTGTCTTCAAGTAAGGTTGTATTTAATTAATGAATTAGCCTTACTAGATATGAGGCGATATGATATTTGAATATGATTTATATGCAATTAGTCACATGATAGGATGTTTTTCCCGTGACTGTTTAATTATATGGTTGGTGTCGTGTTGACTAAGTACCCATAGAGAATTATGAGTATATGGCGTCTTGACCATTCTAATTCTAAATGAGTATCTTGGACCATGACATTGATAGGCCCGTACTATCTTTAACGAGCATATGGAGTTCACTGCTTGATAGCTTTTGTGTCACGGCCTGGGGGGCTTATCTCCAAGTCGGGGCATGGCTGCCTGATCCGTTTTGGGACTGGAGCCAGCTTAAGTACTAGCCATCTCTGCTTAGGGGGTCGCCTAGTAGAGTTTCTCATAGACGGTTATGTCATGGGACGGGGAATGGAATAGCTGTTGTCGCTAGGTCTGATCAGTCTAGGACTAGGATGTTTTCCTACCTTGTGGTATAGCCTCGAGTTACAGAAGTCGACTATCGGCCGTGCTAAGAACTTATGCCTGTTTCTAGAAGTATTGGTCTTTCATGTTTGTATGATTCTATGAATCTTAGAAGGTGAGATGCAAGCCGGCTAAGGTTGATAGAGTTTGGATTACCGATTGTTAACTGATTCACATGATTACGTGTTGATTAGGGTTTGAGTGTATCATGGCCATGTTAAAGGTAACCTCTGAGCTAGCATACCAGCTTCCCTACCTCGTGTTATAGATTAATAACGGTTTCACATGATAGCTTTCACATGATAGGTTATATGTTAGTTAATTGTTTCATAACATGAAAAGCATATCATATATGTTAAGGTTTTGTATTTCCCATATACATTGCTTTTATGTTATTCATGTTTAATTAAACTCGACATTTCGTGGCTGGGAGAACTCGGAGTTACTCCCCACTGACTGTGGCTTCCGTGTTTATATTTAATGCGGTCGAACAGGTGGTGTTGCATATTTGGGGTACATGGACGAGCTAGCGAGCGAAGTATTTACCTTGGACCTATATTCGGTTCATAGTTTGTATATTATTATACACTCTTTTATTTCCGTATTTATACGGGAGATATGTCTCCCGTCTTGTATATTTCTTTTGTATAATATTAGTTCCGTTTTGTAATGAACCTTTTTATGTATGACACCTTCGTTATGTATTCTTATCTTTTATGTATTTAAATAATTTTTTTTCTTTCCGCAAATTTGAGGGTGTCGCACGGAGGCATGATGAGATCGCCATGGGTGTTGGCAAAAAGGTAAATGTGGAAACTCAAGGACGAATCCAGCTGCAAGGAGCTTAAATTCCCTTCATAAGGCTTAAGGAGGGATAACAAAACATAGTCTAGCATGACTTAAAAATGCGCTTGTCGGGAGGCAACCCGTCTTTTTCTTTACTTTTTCTTTATGCATTTTTTCTTTTACTTATTAGACAATAATTTTTATTTTGGACTACTTTATTTGGACTCTATTTTTGGATTTTGTGTTGTAATAGTTAGGAACATTTTCTTCGTTTCACTTGTTATTATGCATGTTTCGTATATAGTTTTTTTGTACTTAGAATCGGAGGACCTATTGAGACAAGAAGGAGCTATCCTTGGCCCATGTTGTCAAGATTACTAAGGTTAGTAAATATGTTCAAGGACATAGCCCAAAGGTAAGAGCAAGTGGCAAAGAAAAAAGAATCAAAAACCGGATCAGCAAACTTACCCGATCGGATTGCTGTATACCCGATCGGGTATATTGCCTGTTTCGTGTTTTACTCGATTTTCTTCTATAAAACCCATTTGCTACCCTTTGCTTGCTGCCTTATACCCGTGTTCTTCAATTTCAAAACTCAAAATTCTCTCAAAACCTTCAATTCTTAGTCTATTCTTACAAAATTTGTTCTTATAGTTCATCAAGGGCAATTTCTAAGCATCATCAAGTAAGTTATTTCTACTTTAGTTACTTCAATCTCTCTATATTTTTCAGAAATCCAACATAAACAAACCCTAACTCAAATTTGGGGGTTCTTGATTTTGATTGCAAAACTTGTTTAAATTGGATTTCTAATGATTCTTACATACTATAGAGTGAATTCTAGTGATTAATTAGGATGATTACTTTGATTTGGATGCCCATTAGCTAATTAGGATACTCATCTTTGCTATATGTTAACAACTTATGCTTAAGTGGTAGTATGATGCTTAAATTCATGCTTTATACTATAAGCTTATGATCTTGTCATGTTAAGTTAGCATTAGTACCTTTAGGTAGTAGCCAAACTCGTGATTCAAGTATATGTTGCTCACCTAATTGACATATTGTTATGCTTAATGTCATCCATTTGTGCTCAAAAGATAGCATGCCAATGTTTCACTAAGGTCACTATACTTGAATTTGTGCTTAAAGCTTAGTATTATAACACTTATGCTATCCACTTGTGTTTATGAATGAAGTGTTTTAATGCTAGTTATTTGTAGAAAATGGCACCTACATTAAGGAAATCAAAGAGGGCAAGAACCTCCACTCAAGGAGAAAGTAGTAGAGCACAAGAGGAAGATATAGAAATGCTTGAAGCGAATGAACAACCCGAAAATCAAGGGGATGCTATGCATGATCCTAACTTTCCGGGTGTGGAATTTAGCTCCAATGAGCAATGGCAAAAATGGTGCGTTCTTAAAAGCAAAGGTATGAGGGCTACCAAGTTCCTCAATGTTTCTTCTTTAAGGCATATGAAACTTCTTGAGCATGTTAAAGTGTTATTTAGGATAGGTATGAATGTTAGCATGAACTTTAGTTATGAGACCTACCCTCAATTAACCCTTGAATTCTTAAGCTCTTTTGAGTTACATCGGTCTAGAAATAGAAACACTATGCCTCAAGTTCGGTTTCGCTTGTTTAATGATGATTATAATATGAACTTAGAGACTTTTGCTAGATATTTTGGTCTCACCACTGAAAACACTGTTACCTCACCTCCAGAAGGCTTTGATGTTAGCCTGCTTTGGAGTGCTATTTCGACTTACCCTGTCTCTCGTTGGGACTATGTCCCACACCAACATATCCATCATCCCGCCATTAGAATCTGGCAAAGATTCATGGGATGGACCTTTTTGGGTCGTGCTGAACCTCATTTGGTGAGACGAGTAGAGTTAGAAATGTTAGGAGGATTTTTGAATGTGAATGGTGATGAGCCATGGTCTATTAGTGTTCCGTATCATTTTTTTGTTCAGTTGACTAAAGCTATTAATCCTAAGAACACTGCCATAATCTATGGAGGTCTTATCACTCACCTTGCTATGCGAGTTTGTGGCTTTAACCAAGCCACCACCGACCTTAAGGCATTGACTACACCTCCCACCGAGATGGGAAATGGGTTGGATTATGATTACTTTGTTCAGCTCAACTGGTTTCGTGCTTCTCACCCCCATATGATTTGGAGGATTGATGGCCGTGATTCGGTCAAGTGGACCGCCGAGTTAGAGCAAATTCCATTTCTTCGGCAGCGACCTCCACTTCAAGAGGGTGAGGCTATCTTACCCCGACCTACTTACTACCTTCCTGTGGGGGATATTACCCCCATTGACCCCCCTGTTCAACTTAGATCCCGCCGCCCTGAGGTAGGATCATCCTCTCACTGGACCCATGCTGAGGGCGATGTGACCGTCATGTTTGAAGCCCTAACCTTGTCCGTTAATAGAATTCAGTCCGACCAGCAGCTTGCTTTGCACCCCATCTATGACCACTTTGCTAGGCAAGGTGTGATTAGACCTGAGGGCCCCCACCCGTCTTTTTATACTTGGCCCGAGGGGGGTATGGTACTACTTATGCTGCAGGTGTGCCGCGAGCTGGACCGGATTACAGTGGAACCGACTATGGCGTTGAGAGTTTTGGGGGATATAGAGGTGATTTTGGAGATCACCAAGTAGAGGAGTACCAGTCCTTAGGTGCCAGCGACCCAACCGGGATCATTACTTCTCGTGGTAGTTATCATTCTGCAGATGATACCTACTATGCAGATGCTTCTGGATCCGCATCCGAGCCACCTCCTTCTGAGAGGAGAGGCCGTAGCTGGTGGCCTTTGTGATTTGATGATGAGCTCCCCTTGTTCATACTAGCTTGGGGGAGGCTAGCCATTTTGTAAGAATTTATGTCTTTCCTTTATTTTTATTTTTTTTCATTTTTTTTGCATTTTTCGTTTTCTTTTTACGTCCCTTTTCCCATTAGAATTTCATATCGTTTCTCTATTCCATGTGCTATTAGCCATTTCTCGGTTTGTTTCTGATATAATTGCATGCACATTGAGGACAATGTGAAGTTTTAGCTTGGGGGAGGATGTGCATTTAGGATTGCATTTAGATTTTTATTTATTTATATTTATTTTATGTTCTTTTAATTTTCGTAGTTCATTTTTAGTTTTATTTGAAAAAAAAAGAGAGAAAAATCAAAAAAATCACAAAAAGAAAAGATCATTTCCGTCTTACGTTGCTCAATTTATAGTTTTTATAAGATGATGTTTCGTTATATTATGAGGAATTGTGCATTCATGGGGATGTCTTGTACACAGTAGGTAGGAAATTGCATTTGGACTTAATTAAGCTTGATCTTGACTTTGGCAAGCTACTCATATTGTAAGGTAGAGCCTCCAGTGGTCGGTACATCTGAACCCGATCCCAGTTTAGGAGTGAGTAGTTTCTCCTTATAGTCTGTGTTACATCAAAACGCATAAGTATGATTTTTATTCCATTTTCTATAAGTATTACTGTCATGATCTACATTTTGAAGCCATTCAATCTCTTGTTCACCTTTCACAAAAACACCCTTCTCTCTCTAGCTACATTATAATTTTGCCTACCCTTGTTGAGCTAGTAACCAACTATTTGTGTAGGGGTGTTCTATGCTTTTGCGATGTTCTGATAATGCCACCCTTTGGTGTGAAATTGTCTCGGGATTACTGATTCCCGGGTTTTGATGTGAAAGAGAAAAAGAAAAAAAAAAGCTATGAAAAATAATGAGAAATGAAAAAATGAAATGAAATTGAAAGCTCAAAAGAAAAAAAAAAAGAAAAGAAAAGAAGAAAAACGCTTCCATGAAATGAAAAGAAAGAAAATTATGGGAAGTCGTAATTTGGTTTGTCATGTTTAATAAGCCAATATGCTGCTTTTGGCTTTGACTTTTGTTGATGGGAATTGGTATGATTTGGATTGAGTATCCACTACACATTTGGTTATTACTAGATTGACTTTAAGCTCCACATGACCAAAATCGTTTGTCCACTTTCTTACCCAAATTTCCCAAGCCTCTTCTTTACTTTACTAGTGCTTCTTACATTATATTTTGATCATGATTAGTTTTACTTAATGATTTTGGATTGTCTACCATACTAGACTGCGGGCACATTCTTATAAGTTGTAGATAGGTGAGTGTCACTTCAAATTTGAACCAATATTTCCTATTTTACAAAAATTTGAGTGAAGAGTGCACCGTGAGAGTCCATTGTTGAAAGATCATGCAAGAGCTGAAAAGGTCCAAAGAATATTTTCTATGCTGCGCCGTTATGTAAATCTCAACCATGATCCGCATTTTCCTTTGCCCTTGTTGTAACGGGTTTATGATTCATCTACTTATTAAGAACTTACTTTTTGAGATTCGTATGATAGATTGATCATTGTTAGCTACCCTTGTCCTAGTTATGATTGTTATATTTGCTTGAGGACAAGCAAGGGTTTAGCTTGGGGGAGTTTGATAAGTGATATTTTGTTCTGATTTATCCCTTGTTTTAGCTCGATTTCTATACGATTTATGCACTTTGTTAAGTGATTAACGAGCTAATATTGCTATTCTAGTTGTTTTGCGTGTTTTGACTCGTTTTATAGGAAATGAAGCGGTTTTGCTATATTTTCCTACTTTATGGAACAAAGACACTAGGATACGAGTTTTCAAGGAATAAATGATAGCCAGTTCACGATTTGATTACGATTCCGCTACATCCTTCCTCGAATGAACTCAATTTGGATTTTGGCTTTGAACTTTAAAAGGAAATATCAACCCAAGTCAAGAGAAGATCAGCCCAAGCCCAATTCCGCATTGCATTGACCAAGACCAAGGCATAGGATTCCGTGCCTAAGATGAAAAGACGGAGAATCCATCTTACACAAAAACCCGATCGAATTACCAAATACCCGATCGGGTATTTCAGCAAGTGGACGTTACTTGGCTCTTCTTCAACCGAGCTTAAATGTGTGCATTAATGCTTTGAGTAGGGTATGAATTTGGATGAGGGATCAGCAGCCATGCAACCTTATAAAAGCCAATGATCATCACAACAATAAGAACACAACTTCATATACATTATCATATTATCTTTAGCATACTTTTATCATCAACTTTACATACTTTTACATATAATTTAGAGCATAATAATTTAGTAGTTTATTTCTTCCTTACAAGTTTTAGATTATAGTTTTCTTAGTATTTCTCTAGTGTTTTCATAGCTTTTGTTATTGGGTTGGACAATTGTTCTTTACTTTATTTCTTACATAATCGTATTCCAATTACGGTACTTCTCTATCCTTGATTTACTTATGCAATTTTAATCATCATGAACTATAATCTCACTAGTATCATTCTCATATTATTATTGTGGTTAAGAAATCAATGTAAAAGCAATCTAGTTGAAACTAAAATATCGACTATTATGCCATCTTATAATTTACCTAATCATATAATCCTAAATATTGTCATTAGAATCATTACTAATATAATCACCATAATCACTTTAGTATTTATATTTCATAGTCTAATTTCATACATCTTTTTCTTATTAATTTACTTAATCACATAATCATATAAATTAGATTAATTCTAATATTGTAAAATTATCATTGTGTAAATAAAATAAATAGAGTTGTAATATTTGAAATGATTTACAAGTTAAATGAATTAAAAGAAGAGTAGTTACCAATTGAACCATCTAGTTGTTTCTTCCTTTGGTCGTGTCAAATTCTATAACTATGTTTAGTGGCCATAAACAATTGTATGTATTAGTCAATTTCTATATTTATAACGAGAGTTGGGATGGGAATTAGGACTGCCAATAGGGGTTTAGTGACCTAACCATGCTAAAAGGACGTTAGGACCCACTAAAAGGTCGGTACGAATCCGAAAGGAATATACCGCTACAAGGCCTAGACAATCATAGTAATTCTAATGTTGGTATCAATGAAACTTTTAATTAGTTTTACATGTATTTCTCTTTCACTATATCAATTTGATTAGATAGTTTATTCTACCGTATTAGATAGTTTATTTTGTTATTATCTAGCTAGTTTACTTTATCGTCTTTCTACTCTCGTTCTTAGATAGTTTACTTTATTATTATTGTCTAGTTTATTAGTTTAGTTAGTTAGGCTCCCAATATCGTCATTTAAATATCGTCTTTAATTAGAATTTAGTTGTTGTTATTCGGATCAGAGGGTTTCCCCGATCGGGTATGTGACAACCCGATCGGGTAAGTCTTCTGTTCTGAGTTTTTCATTTGCAATTTACATATTTGTCATTTACATATCGTCATTTATATACTTGTCATTTTATTTTATATTAATAGTTTAGATAACCACCTCAAATTACTCGAACTTAAATGAAAATAAATCCATAGCAATTCATAGTTAACACGTACTTCCTGAGGATCAACACCCTACTTCCCTAATTACATTCCTTATGTTGTTAGCCTAAGTGCGGGTAATTATTTTTGTATCGGGACCGCGACATAACCGATCATATATCATACTTTGTTTTGTAATATTTGACATTCCTCGTATTTTCTATTTGCATGTAAAAAGTTTTAAAAACATCGTATTTTCCGCTATATAAATCACATGCTTGTTATGTTTTATTTCCGCATTCGCGAGGGTTGTCACAATATGAGTACACATCTTTAGCTTATAGAACTAGTCTATCTTGAAGCTAAGATTCGATGTCTTTACAATGAAATCTTTAGTAGATCACTTAAAAGTCATGTTGTGATACTTATAACTCCCTCACGAGTATGAGTACAAAGTTGTTTGTGGCTCATAAGGCTATCTTTAAAGAAAATAGTTGTATTTTTCTAAAGATAGAGTGGGAGAAAATAAGCGACAACGAAAAACTAGTTAGGAACTACTGAGGAAACCAAAAGAAAATGTTCTTAGGTTAGACTCAAGACTCGTGAGGAGACCAAAAGAAAGCGTTCTTAGGTGAATCCTTCGACTAGTGACGAGACCAAAAGAAAATGTTCTTGAAATAATAAGATTATGATCTATGAAGTGGATGCACCTAGAAATTTAAAAATTTCATCTTCTAACATGAGAGACTTATGGAATCTATGCAAAGAAAATGTTTTATTTTGGAGTTGTCCAATTGTAGTTGCATGGATAGACATGTAGATGTCTACAAAAGCTTGGTTAATGCGTAACTATGCTTAGATCCAAATCATCAGTGAAATACCTCATAGTAGGTGTGTACAAGATACTTAACAAAACCACATGTCCAAATAGGGATTTGGAATAGGATGTGTACATGACACAAGACTATGGTATGTATCTACCTAGAGGTTATGATGATCTTTTTCTATTATGAGATATAAGAAGTTTTTCACACGAATTGTCGAAAAGTCATGTAAAGACATGAAATTCACTGGGAGTTAAAGTCATGTAATATAGACATGAAGTTAAGTGGGAGTTTAAGTTATCATGTAAAGACATGAAGTTCAGTGGGAGAAATTGTTTTCCACGTGAATGACGTATCACTCGTTGTGAGTAACGTATTCGTGTTACCTTTTTAAAAGGAATGGTTGGATTTTAATGCTGGATGAAAGAGGGCAAGATGTATACTAAAATCAAAATCTATTGTGGAATAGAAGATTTTAGCTTGGCATTTGGAAAAGTGACTTATGTCGATAAGAGCCTTTATCTATCTCAACAAGTTAAATAAGTTATTTATGTTGATAAAAGTGGGATCACTATAAAAGGGTCATAGTCATCCACTGAACCTAAGAGTTGTTGATCACATGAGACCGATCATGTATGCCATTACATGCACATACCTATATGAATTGTATGCTGTGAGCATGACAAGCCTATAACAAATGAATCCACATGAGTGTCATTGGATAGTGCAACAGGAGTTCAATGCCAAGCTCAAAGACAAGATCAACCAAACCATGATCAGTCCAACCATGATCTGATACCAGCCTTACCCTATGCAAAAAGCTATCTTAATGCTTTGTATAGCCCAGGCCCAAGCCAACAAGCCATGACACAAGCCAATGATAGCCATGACACGAGCCAGAGCCAACCAAAACACAAAACAGACTCACAAAACAAGCTAACAAAACCTCAGAAAGTTCAGCCAGCAGCAGTGCCTTGGGGAGGGTCTCAGGGCAACTTCCAAGCTTAAGGACTCCTAACCAACTATGGGGCATGACTCTAGGGAGGGTCTACTAACTTTTTGTCCAGGAAACCTTCCTCAGAAAACGCCAGGAACAACCCTCAAAACATAAGCCAAGTTCAACAGTCCAGTTCTCACCTATCCAGAAGCAGTTCAAATGTCACTCTCAAAGTTTCCTCTTTTGGCCAAGCAGACTCAAGGGCTTTTTGCTCAGACTTTGGGGACTATTACTACTCCCGTTTAGGACCAAAACACCAAGCAAAAAGTCCACTATGTACCATATAACAAAGCAGCAGCAAGGCAACAAGGAACCTGTTCTTTTCAGAACTGTTTTTCTATTGTTCACTTTATGTCAGTTTGTATCAGTTTGTAGTTGTTATTTTGTTTTCTTTTGAGGATCATTATTAACCTTAGATGTGTTTGGACGTTCAAGATGTAATCCTAATGCCTATATAAGGCTTGTTTCTAATGAATGAAAGGCAGATTTGAAGTAAAACATAAAAACTGAAACCTTGTTTCTGTTAACATCTCTTGGCTGTGTGCTTGAGACAACTTCCTTTGCTTTGTGCTTGGAAGTGAGCTAGGGTCCTTAGCTGTGTGCTGGGATCAAAGTTCAACCCTCAATCATTGGCTTTGTGCTTTGGTTAAGGTCCTATCTTTGTTCTTTAACAACCAGTCCACACAGAAACAGAGTATTTGCAAAGTGTCTTAACCATAGTTCAATTGTCATTGTTTAGTTGTCTTTCTGAATAGTTTCAGTGCAGATATCCTACAAGAACATCCATAGAGTTCTCAAGGAGAAATAAGGATTCATTCTTGTGTTTGGTAGAGAAAATTTGGCAATGTGGTAAAGGTTACACAAACCCAAATTTCCAAACTTATAAGGATTTATCCGAATCCTAGGCGTACTTTTGTCATACAAGAAGCGAATAACTAAAAGGATGATTGAAGAGTTAATCATTAAAAATCTACAAATAGAGACCTAATACATTATGATAAGGATAAGGTGCCATACAAGGAGCTAATGGTAGCTCATTTCACCTAAATACCTATCAGTTATCATAATAACGAGTGGGAGCATCTTTCAAGTTAAAGAGCCCAACACTAGATAGAGATCTAGATATGTACATAGATGAATTCATGTTATTAGGAATAACGTTGGATGGAAGGAAAAAGCAATTCACAAGGTTGGAATAAATGAATATATGGTATATTCACTACCCAAGCCTTTATTGCATTTAATAAGATCGTCATGAATTGTCATGGACGAAATAAACTTTAGATTATATGATATGAAACAATAACATTGTGTTGGTTGTTCATATATGATAATCACATTTATCGTTTGAGTTTCATAAACTCAGTTTTGTGCTTGGTTATATCCAAATGGATTGTAGAGACAATTTTTGGACTCCATTAAAGTGGACTGGATTAACATAGCATTGGCCCCTAGTTGCTTATATGAGGTGACGTCTCCAAGTGACTAGAGTGTGATGCGATTGATGGCAAGTTCAAGTGCCATTGGGTCATAAGGGATGACCAATCGATCACATAGACAAACTGTAAGGGACAATCTGTCGGGCAGTGACCGCTTATAGAATTCTGGCAATTCTTGTAGCCTGGTCATGGCAAGAGATACTAGTATTCTTTTTGAGTCAATTCTTTGACTAAAGACTGTTCGCCTAAGGTGGCACAGTTTCAGAGTGACTTTGATTTATTCTCTACAACCTTCGTAACTGGGGTCAAATGGGCATCTTTTGGGTCATGTTGAGTTGTGGCTATTCGAAGGGAATAGTGAGATAGGAATTGTCCACCCCTTGTCAGGGTTGTTTTAAATCTCAAGGCCACTCAAGGAGGAGTAAGCTGAAAATGCGTGGCCACGCTCGGAAGGTATCTATGATAGATAATTCCGGTAAGACTGTTACTCTCCAGATCGAGGAAACCACTCTTGATATGATCAAATGCAAGTACGACCTGCAAGACACCTTGCATTGAGTGGGAGATTGTAATAGGACAAGAGAATTGGTGACGCACACTTATCTCGGAAAAGTGGGAGATTGTTTGAGTAAGTGTCCTCAACAATAGTGCGATCACATAATTAAATCTCAATAATAAGAATACAAAGGGATGATGAATATTATAGTCAAGTGGTCAACATAAATCGGTAACGATTGGCTCAATGGAGTTTAACGTTACTATCGTATGACGGTGGTGATCAGTTGATCCCTTGAGGTCACACCTAAAGGACAGTTTCCAAATCATGTACATTAATTAATTGTATAGCGATACAGATTAATTAATCCCTTAATTTGAACAGTTTTAAAGTGAGAATTATATCTTATTGTAATATGATTAAATAAGATTCATTTTAGTAATTTAATTGTTATATTACTAAGAATGCATTATGTTTATGAAACATTTGAGATTAGTGAAATTGGTCGATTATAATTACAAACTGTTGTAGATTAAATTAACCAAATATGAGATAACCCATTTTATTTACATGTAATTATAAAATGTGACTTAAAATGTTAAGTCTAATTTTTGTTATAAAATTGCATTTAAATTAGTTAAATGTACATTTATGAGCTTAATTACATGTTTCATGTCACGTGTCACATATGTGACAAATGACAAATTACAAAAATAAAATGGACACCCATATTACATGGGTGCACCGGTTTTATGAGGGATTGGGTAGGGTTTAGGCTTTAGCTTTTGTTCTAATCAAGATTAAGCATCATTATTAGTAGCCTAAACACCTATAGCCACCCTATTGTTTTGGTAAGACAAAAAGTAATGAGCATGTTCTTTGCTCACATGCTTGGCCGGTCACTTTTGTTCAAATAAGAGGATGTTTTCCTCTTATGAACTTACTTAATCATATCTCATATTATTCATACCATTATCTCACTAAAAATCACTAAACACTTAGAAACTTTAGAAGTTTCATAGAACTTGTGATTAAAACTTGCACTTGAGTTTCTAAAGTAGAAACATCAAGTGTCTAGTACTCATATTAAGGGGATCTTGTTTGTTGTTCTAATAAAGCAATATTCAAGAGATTAAGGGTAAGTCTAGGTGCAACAAAAGGAGAGTTCCTATACTTGGAGCTTTTGGAAGTTCATCCTATAATCATCTAGCTCATGAACAAGTACAAGAAGGAGTCTTGTACTTGTGCCCATATCCGTATAATACTCTATGTAAGGAACAATATATTCTTCCTTATTTGTTTTTATGTTATGCATGCATAAGATCTAAATAGTTTAAGAGTAAACTATTTGCAATATGATATTAGAAATGTCTAATATTGAGTTTAAGAAACTTACAAATCATTCCTTAATCATTTAAGCTCAAGAACAAGAGTAAGAAGGAGTCTTACTCTTGTGCCCATTTCGTCCAAAATCGATGTGAGGAAACAAGTTTTCTTCTTATCTTTGTTTTATATAGTTTGCATGCACTAGATCTTGAAACTAATTAAAGTGTTAATTAGTATTACGTAAGAAATGTCTTAAGAATAGGTATATGAACCTAACATCAACTACTCAAATGATTCTCCAAACGAGTATAGCACTAAAATCCTCAAGTTACTTTTATATACTCCAAGATAACTTTCATTCTACCATTATCCTGGACAACTAATACGCGAAAATTCCAAATAATAAATTTATCCCACATTCTAGATTACGCATCTAAGTCCACCAATTTCGCGTAACAATTATAACACTTACATCTTACTCCTATTCCTCAAATAATTATTTATCTATTACATTAATAATTCACTAGTCTAATCACCATATTTATCCAACACATTAATAACCTCAAAACTCAATTTCTCCAGCCTTTTGAATAACGGGCTAACCAACCGAGGGTACACTTACTTCTTTTTAATACTCAAATCTCCAGTTCATATAACTTGCGCAACTTATCACTTAACTAGAGAGACGTTAACCTATCCCTCACACTTACGAGTACTCCAAATAATCATTCCCACAGGCTAGCTCCAAATCCATGATTTTGCCTTGACCATTCTCATGCAATTCAGGCAAATTCCCAATTCAAATAATTCAAATGAACTCATATATAATCCCAAATTCTAATAATTATCAACATAAGAAATATTTACCTCCTATTCCAAATTAAAACATCATTAACTAATGACGGCTCAAAAATAATAACCCAAGACCAAATCAGTATTATAATAAAATAAGAACAAATTGGAGAATAGAAAATGCAAAAAGTCACTCCTTAATTACACAAATTAATATGAGAAAATTATTATAATTCTATTACATCGCCTAATTACTCAGAACCTTGTAACTCCTCTACGCAAATCGCCTAATAATTAACTATGAAGTTCCATGCACAACAGTATCCATAAGATCATTAACTACTACCATAAGATTTAAACATATTATTAAAATCCCGATATAAACTGCTCGAAACAACACCTCAAGTAAAATATTCAATGAAATCCAAAATGAATACGAAATGGTTGACTTTCACATAAAATGCTCATATATTCACTAACTAGATCCTCAAAATTAACGTGAGACATTCCATAAAACTTCATCATCACCAACCTACCTCCATCGAACAAGGTGAAGGGAAAAGGACTCCCAAAAAGAAGGATTACCTTTAACAAACAACATAAACAAACTCCAAGATTTTCCTTACTAACTTAGACCTCAAACGAGTTCACTATAAATTACACAAATCTATTTCCTCAAAGATTGTAAACCCACAACATGATAAGATAGTACCCAAATTTTAAGTTCCATTCTACAATTCGATACAACCATATTATGCACCTTTAGCATCAATAATAACTTATATCCTTCACATCATTAACCATGATAAACTCCTAAGTTAAACCATCAAATAAGGGATAAGATAAACCTCAAATTTTCCTTAAGAGTCATAATCATGATAAGCACTTCCAATACAGTATCTCCGACCGTTACATGGTGACTAGGGATCCTCAAACAAGTGGCTCAAATGAACTAACTCTATAATATAACTCTTAAGAAATGGACTATATACTAGTCTTATGTCATACTACTATTGAACAAGCAAGTCAAATATGTAAATAAGACCAAACATGAAAGTAATTTCAATATATCCAAAACATGTTAACACAGACTCTACACATTTCTGAATCATACAATTACATATGAAAGTAGAGATAAAATAAAAATCAAAGTACATAAAATATTCTTATAGGTTTCTACCCCATTTACTCTCACTCAAATTCACTAAGCCATTATAATTTAATCATTTACTAAGCGAGATTTCGGAGCGTGTTCGCTCTGATACCAACTGTAACAACCCGGATTATTAAAACAAGAACTACCTTAATAATAAATAATCCATCAGAGTACAAAGATGAACATGGTCAAGGTGGCGGAAACACCTGACCAATCCGGATTGATATTCAAATTCAAAACCAAACCAATACAATAATAATTTTCTCAAACTAGAGTACTTCCTAAATATTTTATTAATCTCGCCACAAGGCTCTCCAGCCCAAGCATCCAGACAAGCATCCAGACAAGCAGCAACCGATTCAACATGAGAATGGGGGTCGTCAATCAGTCGGGAGTAACTAGGTGCTCTCCCAGTTATGTTTACAACATGATGAATTAATAACAATCATAACAACTGATAGTAATCATAACAGACATGTGAAGTAATCTATACAACATGATAAGCAACCAAACTTACAATGAGACGGGACCACAACCTACATGTATACAATCATGCAGACCTAGACCATATGCAACCACTAGACTATGAATACGTTCAAGACCCAAAGTAGCACACGATCCTTAGAAACATAAGGCACAATGCTAGCATCAAAGCATAGCGAATAGAGCGAACGCTCGTTAGAGCGTATAACCACTGCCTCTAACTTGCCAGAGCGTACTGATGCGTGCATTTTGTATAGACCTTTTAGGCCATATTTGTACGCATTTCCATGCTTATTTAGTAGTGTTTACTACAAATGTCCCCCGAATAGTCTACTTTGGTTTGTTTTGTAATATTTGCAGATATGGACCAGAATGACGGAAAACCAGCTATTTTGTAGCTCCTTAAGCATGCATAAGTGTGTCGGAAAAGAATCTTGGTGTCTCGAAATGCATGAAGTCGTGTTAAAGGAATGGAAGAACGAAATCCATGAGCAAAACACTCGTTCGAGGTGTAAAAGCCTTCGATCGACTATTTTATTACTTAGAAGACCTCGATCGAGCATTGTTCTGCTCGATCGAGCTGCTGGCATTGGAAGTTTTACTCGATCGACCACTATGGTCAGTCGATCGAGTGTTCCTGTCTCAAACTTTCCTCAATCGAGTACTTTTGACAGCAAATTATGCTCGATCGAGAGGTTACATGCTGATGGGCTTCGCGAGATAGTGTGTAACAACCCGAAATATACCCGATTTTTCTAGTAAAAATATTTACTAACACTTTTCAGTAGAACTTAAGTTTTTAAAATAGGAATTTTTGTTCCGAGTCTTATTTTGAAATTCCGCGTTCGTATTTGGAATTTCTGAGAGATTTCATTAAAAGACCGTTTTTAGTCATCTTTGACTTTTCTTGACTTTTAAGTCGTCTTTGACTTTTCCTTGACTTTTTAAAGTCGTCATTGACTTTTTATTTATTTTTAAGTCGTCTTAAACTTTTCTGAACTTTTAAGCCATTTTGACTTTTTCCGACTTTTTAGTCGATTTTGACTTTCGTTGACTTTTCCCGACTCGTCTTGCGCTTTTGAAGACCGAAATTTTATTTAAAAAAATTATATTTTTGATTTATTTTTATTAAGATTTATTAGGATTTATCATAATTTAATATAATTATTTTGAATTTATTCGGAATTTAAAGAATAACTTTTACGGTTTTTAATCGAACGTCATTTAACTATTCCCGACGCATCGTAATGTGCGCAACAAAATCGAAACTCGACTTTGGCATGAGTCACCCGCGCGTGTCATCGCTTTCCACTCACCATTAGATATTTTATTTATTTTGATTAAAATAATCAAAATATCTAGATATTTAATTACTTTATCGATCCGTCAACGGAAATTACGCAAATCGAGCAAAAACAGACCCGATGATCACCTTACCCCCACGGCTCACCCTCTCCTCTAATAGACTTTGATATTTTTATTTCTTTTGATTAATATATCATAATATCTAGATATTATTTTACTTTATCGATCAGTTAACGAAAACTACGCAAAACGCTCGAAATCGGACCCGACAAGCTCAACCTCACACGGCTCCCTTACCCACTCTTAAGCCTTGATATTTTCATTATTTTTCATTTTAATATCATAATATCTTGATATTAACTTTATCGTAAATTATATTTAATCATTTACCGTAAAATAATTATTTAACGCGAGTCAATTACGGAACAACAATTTTAAAACTCAACACCTTTATTTGTCTATAAACTCACGTCCAACTCCACTCCACTTTACTCACAAACACCTTTTCACTTTTCAACAAATCAAATAAAGATCAAAATATCACTTTCTTTAATCGTTCTTCGTGTTCTTCATCGTTCATCAATTGTTCTTCATCGTTCTTGAGCAAAACCTCCATAAATCCTTCAGTTCTTAATTAAATCCTTCCTAATTTATATTTCTAGGATCTCCTCTTCGCTCTCCATCTTCTAGTACGTTTTAAATTCAATTCCGTCAAGATCGTTTTCAACACTTTAATTATGAGAAATTTAGTTTAAGTTCTAATAATTGTTTTCTTGTTATTTCTTATAGGGGAAGACTTTGAAGACGAGTTTGGTGACTCGTATATTTTAGGAGAAGATTAGAAGACGGGTTTCTTATTTTCTTAGTTCTTATTATTTTGGTGCTACTTGATTTTAGCTAGCTAAGGTAACGATTCCGAGTTACTCGACGGATAAATGTTACATAGCTTTGGGTTTCTTTAGTTTTTGGTTCATGTTTAGTTTTTGTTCATATTATTATGATTTTATGATTTTAGTTAGTAGCATGATAAGTGGTAAATTTTATTATGTTGTAGGAAATTTATAAATATGCTAGTGTCTTGTTATATTTTTATGATTTCTTCATGATGATGATTGTTGCATGTTGGATGGTTAAATTGGATGTTTAAAAATGGATGTTAGTAATTAAAAACATGTTAGAATTTAATTGGAATTGGGGTTGTTGAGCCATGTAGTTGGCCGTGGGTGGTGGTGGCTGAACCGGCCGGTTCAGGCTGGTCAGACCGGTCCAGGCCGGTCCAGTCGGTCTGGGTTGGTCATTGGTGGGTCCGGGTTTTGGTCTTTGGGTTGTGTCGATGTTTGATTGATTGGTTGTTGTTTTGACGGGTTTTAAATATGTTAAAGCATGCGGGAAATATTAGGAAACGGTTTTTAGTAAAATCGAATCAAAGGCCAAAACAGCCCAATTCTGTCCGTGAGGCCAAAACAGGCCCATGTGGGTCCGGCCCAATTCAGCCCGTGGGTCCCACCTTGGGACTCGTGTCGGTTTTTGAGTTATCGTCATTTTTATCGTGTTTTGTAATATTTAGCAAGTGGGAAATATTAATAAGTAAACTATTTAATTAAAAAGGTTTTCATAAAATTATTATTTCTCACATGTTAGAAATTATAATACGAGATTAGTTTACGTTGAAATCATTTAAGTCAAGCGGGTTTTGGGTATAATATGATAATTCACATGTTAGAAGTAGTAATAAAATAACATGTAATGAATATGTTGATTTTATGTATATGTGATAAAGACTCTGCTTCTAGCCGGTTTGATCCAACGGGTTTGGTCAAACTAAGATCTAGTCAGCCCCGATTTGACTGATGACCCGTCGCGGGACTCGGGTCGGGGATTTGTCTTCAAGTATGGTTGTATTTAATTAATGAATTAGCCTTAGTAGATATGAGGCGATATGATATTTGATTATTATTGATATGCAATTAGTCACATGATCGGATGTTTTCCCGTGACTGATTTATTATATGGTTGGTGTCGTGTTGACTAAGTACCCATAGAGAATTATGGATATATGGCGTCTTGACCATTCTAATTCTAAATGAGTAGCTTGGACCACGACATTGATAGGCCGTACTATCTTTAACGAGCATACGGAGTTGGTCGCTTGATAGCGTTTGTGTCTCGGCTTGGTGGGTTTATATCCAAGTCGGGGCATGGCTGCCTGATCCGTTTTGGGACTGGAGTCAGCTTAAGTACTAGCCATCTCTGCTTAGGGGGTCGCCTTGTAGAGTTTCTCATAGACGGTTATGTCATGGGACGGGGAATGGAATAGCTGTTGTCGCTAGGTCTGATCAGTCTAGGACTAGGATGTTTTCCTACCTTGTGGTATAGCCTCGAGTTACAGAAGTCGACTATTGACTGTACTAAGAACTTATGCCTGTTTGTAGAAGTATTGGTCTTTCATGTTTGTATGATTCTATGAGTTTAGAAGGTGAGATGCAAGCCGGCTAAGATTGATAGAGTTTGGATTACCGATTGTTAACTGATTCACATGATTACGTGTTGATTAGGGTTTGAGTGTATCACGGCCATGTTTCTGAGAGGAACCTCTGAGCTAGCATACCAGCTTCCCTACCTCGAGTTATAGTTTATTATCGGTTTCAAATGATAGCTTTCACATGCTAGGTTATTTGTTAGTTATCTGTTTCATAACATGAAAAGCATATCATATATGTTAAAGTTTTGTATTGTCCATATACATTGCTTTTATGTTATTCATGTTTTATTAAACTTGACATTTCGTGGCTGGGAGGACTCGGAGTTACTCCCCACTGACTGTGGCTTCCGTGTTGATATTTAATGCGGTCGAACAGGTGGTGAATGCATACATTGGGTACATTGACGAGCTAGCGAGCGAAGTATTACCTTGGACCTATATTCGGTTCTTAGATTGTATATTATTATACACTATTTCATTTCCGTATTTATACGGGAGATATGTCTCCCGTCTTGTATATTTCTTTTGTAAAATATTGTTTCGTTTTGTAATGACCTGTTTATTTATGACACCCTTGTTTATGTATTTAAATTATTTTTTTCTTTTCCGCAAATTTGAGGGTGTCACATAGTGTGTTAAGCAATAGACGCCTTGTAATTTGTTATTTTCATTTTACTTAAGGGTGAAAAAACGAGAATAATGGGGATAGAACTTCTTACCCTAGACTTTATCTTTCACTTTTATTCTGGATCTGAATTTGAGGACTTCTTCTGACTTTCTTCTTCTTTCAATTTCGGGTATTATTGTTCTTGAATTCAATTAGCTATTTCTCTATGTCTTTTTGTCTCTTATTTATTATTGTTGTTGTTCTTCATTCAATTATGTGTAGCTAATTCCTTTGCTAGGATTTAGGGGAACCATGGCTTAGGTAAGATGAATTGATTAGTAATCTTTAAATTAGGTTTGGATGCAATCACCACATTTAATAGCTTTTAATTATTTGAGTCGACGCAATCAATTGACTGACTTGATACCCCCTTGACCTAGATCGAGAGATTGGAAAAGGACAGATCAGTGATGAACATTGGGATTATGCTAATGAGGGCGAGAGCTAAGTTAGAATATTTTAGGGCGAATAGCGGACCGAAAGGACCTTTTCACTACCCACAAGCCTGTTTAGACTTTACTTTGATTTTAATCCTGACCCTAGATGCCATGGGGAACCGACGATCCTAGTTCTTCTCCTATCTGTTATTTCACTCTTTATTTCTCTTCCCCTTTTCTCTTGTAGTGTTAGAAAATCAATTAAACAAAACCCCCAATTCCGATACTTTGACAGACTTAGCAAGTTATAGGATTCCCTTTCTCTGTGGATTCGACACCCGACTGCCTCTACTGCATTTTGTTGAGACCGTTAGGTTTTATCTTTGATAGGGTTTCGACAGCCGTATCAAATTTTGGCGCCGTTGCCGGGGAGACGGTGTAATTTTGTAGCTTTCTTTAGTTTGTCTTTGGTCTCGAGGAATTTATTCCTTGAGGCTGTTCTCATATTTGAGTTAGTGTTTAGTATTTGCAGGTATAAGTCCTAAAAGAGGACCATTTGAACCTGCTACTACTGTAATTTCTCTGCAGGATGCCTAAGATTGCGAGTCATTCTGAGCCCAGTGCTGAGACTCTACCTAAGGGAACTACTCTCCCTCTTGCTGATGAGGGTACCTTCACAATACATCCGTCTTACTACAGTTTAGTGGAGCGGAATTTATTCGGGGGTATGGTAGATGAAGACCCAGCTAGGCATGTAGAGGTATTTACAGATTATTGTTCCGCCATTCCTGTAGTTGCTGGTGTGACGCAAGACAAGGTAAAGGAATTCCTTTTTCCTTTTTCCTTGACTGATGATGCTAAGGATTGGTGGAGAGATTTAGATAGGAAGGCTGCTGGGGTTAAAGATTGGAGTTCGTTAGCTCTAGCCTTCTATAGATGGTATTTTCCTCCTCAGCGAACCAATGTGTTGCGCAGCTAGATCACGAATTTTACTCAATCTACTACTGAAGATTTGAGTGTAGCATGGGCCAGGTTCAAGAAGCTAGTTCGCTCAGTTCCGCATCACGGGTTTGAGCAATGGTTTTTGTGCAACCAATTTTACAATGGGTTGCTTTATGAGCAAATAATGGTTTTGGATGCTGCTGCACGAGGGAGATTTCAGGCTAATGTGGAGGATGATGAAGGGTGGCAACTTATTGAAAATATGGCCATCCATTCTGCTAGCTACAGTAATCATAGAGCGGAAAGAAGGAGAGACACTGTTGTTGAAGAAGTTCATGTGGTAGATACGGGGAATTTAGGTGAAATACACCAAGTTCAAGCTATTGAGATGGTTTGTGGTAGATGTGGTGATGAAGGACACGACCCTATTACTTGTTTGGCTGATTCAGTAAGGGTTCTTGCTTATAGGAAATTCAAGCAAGGGGGTTCTTTTTCCGAGTTATATGCCGAGTTAACTGCTGTAAAATCTCAACCACCCGTAGATGAAGGCAAGGTACTCATTACCCAAGCCGAATTTGAAGATCTCAAGGCCACTATCAATGCGCAAAAGCTTGAGCAACAATCTAGTGCGGATACCCTCCGTAAACTGCTCGACAGATGCAATTCACTCCTCCCAAACAATGACCCAGTCAATGCCATAAATCTGAGAAGTGGTCGTGCTTATGACGGTCCTGTACACGTCCCTGAAAGCACACATACCGAGGTCGATGATGTCTCGGACGAATTAATTGAAGATGTGCAGAGAAGTGATCGATCGACTGAGAACAACGATCGATCGAAGCATTTTGCTAAGGAAACTACTCGATCGAGTAAACCCACCTCCCGATCGAGTAGTCCTGCTGAAGAAAGTCCTCGATCGAGTAGTATACCTACTCGATCGAGTTACCTGGTCATAGGAGATCTTCGATCGAGTAGCCCTTCCACTCGATCGAAGGGAAATGAGGAAGGAATCACTCGATCGAGTGAACTGAAGTCTCGATCGAGTGAACTGAAGTCTCGATCGAGTGAATTTAAGATCATCAGGCACGCAAATTGAGGTTGTGTGTGATGAAGTACCCTCCCCTGCTGCGAAGGTACGCAAATTTAAGATCTTGTTTTTACATTTCCTTTATCATGTTTACCATTCTTAGTTTTATAATCTTAGTTTCCCTTTCATTGTTAATTGCTTACAAATGTTTTTGTATAGCTCATGCGCAGGTATATGATCGACTTCTAAGGGCATTGACATGCTTTTTAAGGCACAAAGAATGATTTTCATTAATAAAGATTCTAGCAAGACATTTAAATAAAAGCTTCGCGGGAGGCAACCCGTGTTTTATTATATTTTTGTTATGAAATAAATTATTTTTGTTGGACAATTTAATAATGTTAAATAATTCATTTGGTTTTGGTTCTAATAGCTTTGACAATAAGACAATAATTTTATCTAGTATTGTAGTAGCTTGTTCATCAAAGGTACTTTGGTGCTTGGGTTGTACTTTGCCCCCGTTTTCAAGCTAGCTTGGGGGAACTGCCGCACGGTTGTATGTTTTCTTTTCTTTCTTTACCATTTTGTTGAGTCGTCCCCCATTCCTTTGTTGGTTATGTTGTCCTTCTTTGTGTTTTATGCGCTTAAACCCGTTTCGCACATTGAGGACAATGTGTTATTCTAGCTTGGGGGAGGGATTTAGTTTGTGTCGTTGTTTATTTAGTCTAGTTGTTTATTGAATTTGAAAAATTTGAAAAATCCAAAAAAAATCAAAAAATTAAAATTTTTTTTTAATAAAAGTTGTGTTTTGTCCACCCAATTGTGTTGTGCATAATGTCATTCCTCAATGCATTTCCCTTATTGTAGCTTTTTAGCCAATGTTTCACGCTTTTGACGGGATTTTGCATACATGGGGATGTCTTGTACACAGTGGGTGAGGGATTGATTTTAGACTTATTAGGCTTGATCTTGACTTTGGCAAACTACATATACGGTAAGGTAGAGCCTCCAATGATCGGTACATCTATACCCGATCCCAAATAGGTGTGTGTAGTTTCTCCTTATGATTTGCGTTACATCAAAAACGCACAAGTATTGTTTTCATTCCATTTCTAGTGAGCATTACATTCATGATTTAAAAAGCATTTGAAGCCATTCACTTTGAATCCATTGCCTAAATTTAGCCCCTTTTCACATTGTTTCACATTTCATTAGCTACATATAAAAATATTGCCTACCTTGTTAAGTTAGTAGCTATACCGTTTGTGTTTGGGTGCTCATTTGGGATATTGTTCAAGTTATGTCAAAGTGATCTTTGATTGGACGGAATTACTGATTGCCGTACCAAAGAAAAAAAATGGAAAAAAATGATGTTGAATATGAAAGAATTGAAAGAAATAAAGAAGCATGTATTGAAAAGAAAAAAATGGTTTATGAAAAGAAGAAGAAGTTGTGAGTGTTATTTGTTGGAGCTAGTGTTCTCCAGTTAGTGCAATAACATAAATAAATCTCTGTAGGTTCACAGGATATACTTTGTATTATAATCAGTTGATTAACGTTTATCAATAACGGTTGGCTTGCTAGATAAGTTTGACGTTATTGTCATACAGATGGCGGTGATCAACTGGTCCCTAAAAGTCACACCTATAGGATGTGTTTGAGAGATGTGATTATTTGAGAAAATAATCATATTGATACCCTATTATATGACTAAAAGGTTAGTCAGTGTATTTGACTAAAAGGTTAGTCAATGTGATGATGAGACGAAAGTTAGCTGAGACGAATTAACTGTAATTCGTAAAATTGAATATAAAAAGTTATATTTAATTATAGCATATAATGTAAGCTAATTAAACATAAACCGTTATAATTAATTGGCAAATTATAAATATACGGATATTTATAATTAATGACGGATTATAATGTCGGTCTATGTAAAACGACGATTATAATATATTACATTATATTAGAAGCTAAAATGAACAAAAACGAGAGTATCCAGATACACTCGGGTTTTCGGGTCAATGGGTAGTTATTTGAGGAGACTAAAATCTCCTCATATAAAAACCAAAAGTGCCGTGAGTTTTGGGGGAGCAGAAAAGTGTAAATTGAGTTTTTGGCTTTTCTAACCTAATTCATTCTCTACTGCCTCCATCTCATCTAGAGATCACACAACAGACAAAAGTTAACAGTAACTTTTGACAAAATCACAAAACAAAAGTTATCAGTAACTTTAGTTCTCTTTCTAGCAAAGGAGAAGGGTATATCTCATACAATCTTGGGTGCAACGATTAGGAGGATATCTACTTTGATATCTCTGTTCTTTACGCCAATTGCTAGGACCGGAGGTTGATTTCTAAATCTCTATTCCTTTTGTTGTTTTCGTTTATGACTAGTATAGTCAAGTTATTACTATTTCGTTATAATCCTATAATAATTGTATTGTGGTAATACCGATTTCCCACAAGTGGTATCAGAGCATAGGCCACGAAATTGTTTTAATTTGATTTCATAAACCGAAACTGCTTTCATCCGCTGAGTGTTTGACTCGATCGAGGACTTTAGTGTCTCGATCGAGCAGTTTTTGTGAGTTTTTGGTCGATCGAGTACTTGCTTTCACTCGATCGAGCCGTTTTCTATGTAGTTTGATCGATCGAGTAAATGGTTTTGATCGCTCGAGCAATGTTTCTAATTGGTTTGGTCGATCGAGTAATTTGGTTTGATCGAGCGAGCGGTTTTCTCAAATTGTTGGTCGATCGAGTGTTTTTTATACTCGATCGTGGTCCCTGTTTGTCGACTAGGAAGAATTAGTCGATCGAGAGACTTTATTGTTTATTTTCTTCTCGATCCAGTATTTTACAGAATCGTATTTCCTTTCGTATTCGTTTTCATTTAGATTTATTTTGTTATTTTAATCTGTTAAAATAACATAGAATAGATTTGTAGATGTTTTAATTTAATAAAGATTAGATTAAAATGAAAATGAAAATGATGTTGAATGAGTTTATCATTTGAAAGGATATTAACTTTTCCCTATTTTGTCGATAAGGACCGTTTTGCTTGAAAAAATTTTGCCGAAAATTTTTTTTGACGAAAAATTTCTGTTTTGCGTTTTCAAGTTTTTGGCCTTTAATTGTACATTATTCGGATATTGTATGATTAATGTGAAACGGTTCACATATGCTTAATATCTTACATTTTAAAGCAGTTTGAAATGTTTAGGATAGTTCATTTTATCAGTAAAATGAATCGGGATTGTAATTGATGTGGGTAATTAAAGAATTACCACATAATTATAATCTATGTTGGATTGGTGGTTTGGATAATAAAACATCGTAATAACGGTATTATGTCTTGCATGTTTTATTTTAGTTGATGCTTTTATAATGTGTTTGGATAGATTGAATGAATTTTTAACGTATTTTTACAATCAGTTGTAACTTAGTGTGGCCTTAGTAGATTGTGTTACCGTAATGATGGTAACATAGTCTTGGATGTATTTTGAGATCTCGAATCTCCATTATTTTTAGTTTTGGGTTTTGAAATTAGTTTGTAATAAATAGGTTATATGTAATTTTATTTATTGTAATTTCAAAGAAGACTAAAGATGGAGATTGGAGCTCACTCCCGCTGCATGGACCAAGAAGGGTGATAAAGCCAAGCTTCGAGGGTCCAATCTGTTGGATTCCGAGTTGTATTTATGCTTTTTGGTAGGATAGGCCACACTAGGACATGTTTTTCCTTTACGGTTTTTCATTCTCGTTTACTTTCCATCACATGATAGATATAATTGCATCATATTCCGCCTAAACCAAACCACCTAATAAAATGCATGTAAAATGATTCATATAGGTTGAATATTTTAATCATGGACATACAGATGTCACTCGCTTTTAGGGCCATCACCTTAGTTAAATCATTCTCGAGTTGCTAGACATTCGTTCACTTAAAATGAATTTAAGTTAAGATGATGGGACCTTCCCCTATAAATAAAATTGAGACTAGTCTTTATAGGGAAAAGCTACTATGAACCCCTTCTTCGTCGGAAGTCATAATATGACCCCTTCTACGTTGGGTAAGTAGTGAGTGTTGACCTATTTTATCTCAACATTATAGTACGAGTAATATCTCGTGATTATGATGGACTAAAGATAGAATTTACAGAAATTTATCGACCAGGAATTCTAAAAGTAGAATTAGCCAAGAGGTTGGCTTATCAATTTACAGAAATTGAGTCTTGGGATCATTTATATAATTCTTGAGGAAGGTCAATTGTATAAATGCACGAGTCATCGAATTAAACAGTTTTTCATTAGACTCAAATTTTAAAACGATGAAACTTATCATATTTATTTTCTTTTTCCACAGTCATATATTCAGATATAAACTGCTAATAACAAATGGCTGGCCATACTGATGACCCAATGCCAAGTGCCACGCTCGGACGTGAGTCCTGGCTTAAGATGTTCATGGACACTATGAATCAGTCAACGCGACTGAAGAATAACGGGTCCAACTTTGCGGACTGGGGAGGCGGCATTACGGAATGCTGCCATTGCTGACGGTAAGCTCAAGTACTTGACTGAGCCACTACCGCCACCCAGGCCCCAATGCAGGAGCAAATGATCACTTGCTTATAGTGATTTCGTAATGGAGGCGGGTGCGAAAGAACGTACTCATCTTTTCAATGGAATCAAATTTGCAAAGAAGATTCATTGCCCAAGGTGCAAACAAGTTTTCACCACGCTCTCTAACGAGTTCTCGAAAGCTCCGAGGATCGTTAGCTATGAGCATACCTGTCGCTTCTTTGAAGCAAAACTCCAGAAGGGCCAAGCAGTTAGCCCACACATTCTTGACATGATTGAGAATGTCGAGAAACTGGAGGCACTTGGTTGCAAAATCGATGAGAAGATCGTCATAGACCGCGTTCTTCATTCACTTCATGATGGTTTTGCCCTTTTCAGGGCAAATTACTATATGAATGATATGCAGAAGAGTCTTCATCAGCTCCACTCACTCCTTGTACAGACAGAGAGTGATCTGAAATTGAGTGGGAGTCTGAAACAGGACGTTCTCATGATTGGCAACAAGGGCAATGGTAAGGGCAAGGCTAAGGCTAACCTAGCTGTAGGGAAGCCGAAATTCAAAAAGCCAGGGCAAGGCAAGAGTGGGCCTGGTGAGTCTAGCGGTAGCTCACAAGGCAAGACAAAGAGCGATGAAGGTAACGTGGAGTGCCACCATTGCCACAAGCTTGGGCATTGGAGGAGGAACTGTGCAACAGGAGTTCAATGCCATGCTCAAAGACAAGACCAATCAACCTATGATCAGCCTAACCAGGATTCAATGCCAAACCTACCCTATGTCAAAAGCTATCTTAATGCTTTGTATAGCCCAGGCCCAAGCAAGCAAGCCAAGACACGAGCCAGTGGTAGCCATGACACGAGCCAAGACCAACCAAGCCACAAAACAGACTCACAAAACAAGCCAACAAAACCTTTGGAAACTCAGCCAGCAGCAGTGCCTTGGGGAGGGTCTCAGGGCAACTTCCAAGCTTAGGGACTCCAAACCAACTATGGGGCATGGTACTAGGGAGGGTCTACTACCTTTTTGTCCAGGAAACCTTCCTCAGAAAACGTCAAGAACACCCCTCAAAACACAACCCAAATGAACCAGTCCAGTTACAGCCTTACATGTAGCAGTTTAGCTGTTTTGTCCAACCTTCCTCTTTTAGTCAATCAAACAAGCCTAACCAATCCCCAAACCTATGTCTTGGGAAGGTCCTCTACAACTTTCCCCAGGATTTCCCTTCCAAGAAACAAACACACAAAGAGTTAGCTTAGGGACAACTTCAAACTGTCCAGATTTCAGCCTTTGTGCAGTAGTTAATATGTCACTGTCAACCTTCCCCTTTTGAACAAGCAATGCGTGAGGTACCTTCAGCACATCTTTGGGAGCCTTCCTACTTCAGTTTGGTTCACAAACCCAAGCTTGAAAGTCCACTCTTCACCCAAGACACACCTGATCAAACAATTAAGGAAGATTGTCTCTTTAGAAACTACTTTCTACTTTATCTACTTTATGTCAGAATTCTGCAAGTTTGTAGCTGTTATTTTGTTTCATGTTGTAAGCCCTTGTGGCCCTAGATGTATCCTAAACGTCTGAGATGTATCCTTGCTGCCTATATAAGGCCTTCACCTAATGAAATACAAATCAGATTTGAAGTAAAACATAAAACTGAAACCTTGTTTCTGTTGCAATCTCTTGGCTGTGTGCTTGAGACAACTTCCTTTGCTTTGTGCTTGGAAGTGAGCTTGGGTCCTTAGCTGTGTGCTGGGATCAAGGTTCAACCCTCAATCATTGGCTTTGTGCTTTGGTTAAGGTCCTATCCTTGTTCTTTAACAATCAATTCAAACAGAAACAGAGTACTTGCAAGTGTCTTAATCTTAGCTCAATTTGTCATTGTTTAGTTGTCTTTTCTGAATAGTTTCAGTGCAAATTGGTTATCAGAGCTTTGGTTTGTGAGTTCATCTACCTAACTACATTAAAAACACAAAATACAACCATGAGTGAAGAGAGAATCACAGGTCTTGAAAACACAGTTCAAGATCTTGTCAGAACTGTAATGGAGGTCTCTAGATCTGTCAATGAACTCCTTGAGGGCCAACAGAACAATGATACAAGGGGAGGCAGAGGTCGAGGAAGAGGAGCACCTTTCCCACAAGGTGGAGTAAGGAGGAGACAACCTGTAGATCAGTTTGAAATGTCAGATTCAGATGGCTCAGATCACAGTCTTCTCAGACACCAAGACAAAGATATCAAGGTAGAGATTCCTGACTTTCTAGGTAGCTTGAACCCTGATGATTTCTTAGATTGGCTAAGGTCTGTAGAAAGAGTCTTTGAGTTTAAAGGATACACTGATAGAAAGGCTTTTAAGGTTGCTATCATGAAACTAAAAGGCTATGCCTCACTGTGGTATGAAAACATGAAAACCTTGAGGGTTAGGGAAGGGAAAGAACCTGTAAAGTCATGGCTCAAACTGAAAAAGAAAATGAGAGCTAAGTTTGTCTCTAGGGACTACACTCAGGACATGTTCATTAAGCTTACTCACCTAAAGCAAGACCAAAGACCTGTAGAGTCCTACCTAAGAGACTTTGAACAACTTACATTGCAATGTGAGGTTGTTGAGAAATCTGAGCAAAAGATAGCAAGGTTTTTAGAAGGCTTGGATGAAGGATAGCTAGTAAAGTTAGGCTGCAAAACATATACTCCTTTGAGGAAGCTGTCAACTTGTCCTTAAGAGTAGAAAAGTTGGGGAAAGGGAAAGCCAGTGTCTCTAAAACTCCTGCTAGAACACCTAACTACAAACCTTTTGTAGGAATTAAGATGGGAGAACCTGTGGCTCCTACTAAGACTCCTTTTAACCCTGATAAAAGCAAGGTTGTTGAGGCAGGCCAAAGGAAGACTACCCCCCTCAAAAAGTGTTTTCAATGTCAAGGATATGGACATTTTGCTAGAGAATGTCCATCTAAAAGAGCTCTGAGCACTCTAGAGGTAATCCATTGGGGGGATGATGAGGTGTTGGTCTGTGATGAGGAGATGGAAGAGCCTGAGATAGAGGCTAGTGAGGAGTTGATAGAACCTGATGCTGGGTTAAGTCTGGTGACTTGGAGGGTGATGCACACACAACCCCAACCCTTAGAAGAAGATCAAAGACACCAGATCTTTAGAACTAGGTGCACCATAAAAGGGAGGGTGTGTAATCTGATTGTGGATGGAGGGAGTTGCACCAATGTAGCCTCTAAGACAATGGTGGATAAACTAACATTGCCCACCAAAGACCACCCTCAACCTTACAAGCTTAGGTGGCTGAACAAGGGGGCTGAAGTTAGAGTAGATCAACAATGTGTTGTTCCATTTTCTATTGGGAAAGGATATGCTGATGAGGCCTTGTGTGATGTATTGCCTATGGATGCTTGTCACCTCCTATTAGGGAGGCCCTGGGAGTTTGATAGGGATGCTGTCCATCAGGGAAGGGACAATACTTACTCTTTTAGGTTTGGGAAGAAGAAAATCATCTTAGCTCCTTTACCCCCTATCCTGAAAGGGAACCCTCCACTCTTAACTGAAGCTGCTAAGGAAGTTCTGCTGTTAAGTGAAGCAGAGATGGAGCAAGAGTTAAATGATCTTAGGCCAGTCTATGTCCTCCTCACCAAGGAGGTAGGGGAAGGGTCTAACCAAGTGCCTAAGGAAGTGCAAGCCTTGCTGAAGGCCTATGAGGATGTTTTCCCTGCTGAACTACCTAGTGGATTACCCCCACTAAGGGGAATTGAGCACCACATTGATCTAGTACCTGGGGCTGTCCTTCCAAACAAGCCAGCCTATAGAAGTGACCCCAGGGCAACACAAGAGCTGCAATCTCAGGTGGGAGAATTGCTTAGCAAAGGGTATGTCAGGGAGTCTCTTAGTCCTTGTGCTGTACCAGCACTGCTAGTGCCTAAGAAGGATGGAACTTGGAGGATGTGTATAGATAGCAGAGCAATTAACAATATCACCATTAAGTATAGGTTCCCTATACCTAGACTCAATGACATTCTGGATGAACTCAGTGGGGCTCAAGTGTTCACTAAGATTGATCTAAGGCAAGGGTATCATCAAGTAAGGATTAGAGCTGGAGATGAGTGGAAGACTGCTTTCAAGACCAAGCATGGGCTGTATGAATGGTTAGTGATGCCATTTGGGCTCTCCAATGCCCCTAGCACCTTCATGAGGCTCATGACAGAAGTCTTAAGGCCTTACTTGGGAAATTTCATTGTGGTATACTTTGATGACATTCTAGTCTACAGTTCAAGCAAGAAGGAACACCTACAACATCTGAACTTGCTTTGTGAGGTTCTCAGGAAGAATAAGCTATATGGTAAGCTAGAGAAGTGCACTTTCATGCAGCCTGAGGTTCATTTCCTTGGGTTCATCATATCAAAGGATGGGGTAGCTGTTGATCCTGAGAAGGTTAAGGCAATCAGGGATTGGCCCACACCTAAGACAGTGACAGAGGTCAGGAGTTTCCATGGGTTGGCATCCTTCTATAGAAGGTTCATTCAGGGGTTCAGTTCTATCATGGCTCCTATCACAGAATGCATGAAGAAAGGAGAGTTTACTTGGGGAGAAAAGGCAGAGAAGTCCTTCAAAACCATTAAGGATCTGTTGTGTAGATCCCCTATACTAGGCTTACCTGACTTTAACAAACTGTTTGAAGTAGAATGTGATGCAAGTGGGTTAGGAGTTGGGGCAGTACTGGTTCAAGAGAAGAGGCCCATAGCCTATTTCAGTGAGAAGCTAAGTGGAGCAAGGTTGAATTACTCTACCTATGACAAAGAGTTTTATGCCATAGTGAGAGCTCTGAATCATTGGGGGCATTACCTAAAACCTAAGCCTTTTGTGCTACATTCAGACCATGAGGCTTTAAAGTTCATCAATGGTCAACACAAACTCAACCCCAGGCATGCCAAGTGGGTAGAATTCCTGCAATCCTTCTCCTTTTCAAGCAAGTACATAGAAGGAAAGAACAATGTAGTAGCTGATGCTCTTTCTAGGAGATCTGTGATGTTGTCATTCATGGAGCAAAGGGTCCTAGGCTTTGAATTCATGAAGGAACTCTACATGGAAGATCCAGACTTCAAGGAGGAATGGGAAGTGTATGCAGAAGGAAAACTCAAGAAGGGGAGCAAGTACTTGACACAGAATGGATTCCTCTTCCAAGGAAACAAACTATGCATACCTAGAGGTCCTTACAGAGGATTACTAGTCAAGGAGGTCCATTGCAATGGACTTGCAGGGCACTTTGGGGTACAAAAGACCTATGAGATATTGCATGAGCAGTTCTATTGGCCCAAGATGCTAGGTGATGTGCAGGACACTATCAAAAGGTGCAAACCCTGTCAACTAGCCAAGTCACAGTTCCATGCAGGTCCCTACACCCCACTACCTGTACCAAACAAACCTTGGGAGGACATCAGTATGGATTTCATAGTGGCATTGCCTAGGACACAAAGGGGCAAAGACTCAGTAATGGTGGTAGTGGATAGGTTCAGCAAAATGGCCCATTTTGTTGCTTGTAAGAAGACAGAAGATGCCATGGGGGTAGCAGAACTCTACTTCAAGGAAATAGTAAAGTTGCATGGGGTACCAAGAAGCATTGTGTCTGATAGGGATACTAAGTTTATGAGCCACTTTTGGAGGTCACTCTGGAGGCTCCTAGGTTCAAGGTTACTCTTCAGCACAGCATACCATCCCCAAACAGATGGGCAAACAGAGGTTACTAACAAAACTCTAGGAAGAATCTTGAGATGTATCATTGCTAAGTCATTAAAGGATTGGGATATCAAACTGTCACAAGCTGAGTTTGCATTCAATAGAGCTCCCTCACACAGCACAGGTAAGACCCCTTTTGAAGTTGTTTATGGTGCTAATCCTCTAATGCCAACAGACCTAGCACCAGTGATAAGGAAAGAAGTCAACTATGATGCCAAAGAAAGAGTACAACAGATGATGCAGATTCACAGTCAAGTCAAGAAACAGATTGAGAGAACAAATGAAATGTATAAGTCAAGAGCCAAAGGTCCAAAGAAAGCTAGAGAGTTCAAGGCAGGAGACATGGTGTGGCTGCACTTAAGGAAAGAAAGATTCCCAGAGAAGAGGAAAAACAAACTCATGCCAAGAGCTGATGGTCCTTTTGAAGTGCTTGAAAGGGTAGGACCTAATGCTTACAAGATAGATTTACCAGGGGATTATGGGGTACATGGGACATTCAATGTGGGAGACCTAAGTCATTATCAAGAAGACTCTGAGGATGAAGAGGATTTGAGGGCAAATCTTTTTCAAGAAGGAGGGGTTGCAACAGGAGTTCAATGCCATGCTAAAAAGACAAGACCAATCAACCTATGATCAGCCTAACCAGGATTCAATGCCAAACCTACCCTATGTCAAAAGCTATCTTAATGCTTTGTATAGCCCAGGCCCAAGCAAGCAAGCCAAGACACGAGCCAGTGGTAGCCATGACACGAGCCAAGACCAACCAAGCCACAAAACAGACTCACAAAACAAGCCAACAAAACCTTTGGAAACTCAGCCAGCAGCAGTGCCTTGGGGAGGGTCTCAGGGCAACTTCCAAGCTTAGGGACTCCAAACCAACTATGGGGCATGGTACTAGGGAGGGTCTACTACCTTTTTGTCCAGGAAACCTTCCTCAGAAAACGTCAAGAACACCCCTCAAAACACAACCCAAGTGAACCAGTCCAGTTACAGCCTTACATGTAGCAGTTTAGCTGTTTTTGTCAAACCTTCCTCTTTTAGCCAATCAAACAAGCCTAACCAACCCCCAAACCTATGTCTTGGGAAGGTCCTCTAAACTTTCCCCAGGACTTCCCTTCCAAGAAACAAACACACAAAGAGTTAGCTTAGGGACAACTTCAAACTGTCCAGATTTCAGCCTTTTGTGCAGTAGTTAATATGTCACTGTCAACCTTCCCCTTTTGAACAAGCAATGCGTGAGGTATCTTCAGCACATCTTTTGGAGCCTTCCTACTTCAGTTTGGTTCACAAACCCAAGCTTGAAAGTCCACTCTTCACCCAAGACACACCTGATCAAACAATTAAGGAAGATTGTCTCTTTAGAAACTACTTTCTACTTTATCTACTTTATGTCAGAATTCTGCAAGTTTGTAGCTGTTATTTTGTTTCATGTTGTAAGCCCTTGTGGCCCTAGATGTATCCTAAACGTCTGAGATGTATCCTTGCTGCCTATATAAGGCCTTCACCTAATGAAATACAGATCAGATTTGAAGTAAAACATAAAACTGAAACCTTGTTTCTGTTGCAATCTCTTGGCTGTGTGCTTGAGACAACTTCCTTTGCTTTGTGCTTGGAAGTGAGCTTGGGTCCTTAGCTGTGTGCTGGGATCAAAGTTCAACCCTCAATCATTGGCTTTGTGCTTTGGTTAAGGTCCTATCCTTGTTCTTTAACAATCAATTCAAACAGAAACAGAGTACTTGCAAGTGTCTTAATCTTAGCTCAATTTGTCATTGTTTAGTTGTCTTTTCTGAATAGTTTCAGTGCACTTTGAATAACATGATGGTTTCGGATTTGATTTCCACATGATCTTATCATTATTTATCGAATTGCCTATCTTTTCATATCGTATCTCACATGTATATTTATATATGCATGATTTTACTTTTGTATTTCCTTATATGTACATTTAATGTGATATGTTTGGGAGAACCCGGAGTTACTCCCCACTGATTGTGGCGTTCATGTTTTTCATGAATGAACAGGTTGCTTGCATGGATGGCTTTTTGCTTATGCTATTTTGGGTTCGGGTGTGAGCTAGCGGGCGTTGTCCCTGGATGAAACACCTCTAGACGTTGTTTAGCTAGTTGCTAATTACTTTGTCTTTTGTTAACACTTTGAGAGACTACGTCTCTTGTGGTATTTTTATTTAGTTTGTAATATTTTGACACTCCTCGTATTTTTCTATCTTGCATGTATAAAGGTTTTTAAAATACCGTATTTTCCGCTATATAATTCACATGCTTGTATGTTTTATATTTCCGCATTCGCGAGGGTTGTCACAACTAGATCCTAAATCATTAAGTTAATGTAATTTAATGAACTAATTAGAGGAGTCTAATTAGAGGTCTAGGACTTTCAGTGTGTACCCGATCGGGTAACCCTTGCTGATCCGCACAAATTGCTTCAACTTCCTATTTTTGTCCTATATGTTTAATGCTTGACCCCTTCCCCACGAAACCCTAATGCTATATAAAAAGAGCTCCAGCCACTCTTCTCAACACACCTTTCTACAATTCTCCTCTACATTTCTTTACAAAACCTAAATTAGGAGGAAGGGGGAACTAGCCTCCCTTCTCTCATTTTCTTCTTCTTTAGTCTTTAGTGTTAGTTTATTTCTGTCCTTTCTACATCAAAACTTTAGTTTAGAACAATAAGAATTTCATCCTTGTAATCTCCTTTGTGTGGTTCAAGCGTTGTAATTGGTGGATCGTTTATTATGTGCAAGGATTTTCTATTATTGTTATCATTATCGTCATTGATTGTCATATAGGTATTTCTGTTTTATCCCTTGTTTAAATGTCTTTATGTTTTCCATTTGATTGTTATTTTCTATCCATATTATCTTAGATTCGTTTTTGTGTTGTTATAATCGTAATTTCATTTCTTAGATTGTCAATTAGCGTCGTTATTTTTGCCATATAGAGAGTCTTGAAATAGCGTCAAAATCAAATAAACATGTCTATCCTAATTTTCATTGTTAATATCATCTTAGATTTAAACATATTCATGAGTGATTAGTCACCTTTCTAGGGTGTAGAGTAGCCATGTTAGATTGATTAAAAGATGATAATTGGATAAAGAAATTGTGCTTTTAAAACGTTGTGTCTATGAATGTTTGGATTGTAACGATAGTTAACGGTTTTTGGCCAAAATCATTGACTAGAATGGAATTCTTTTCCAAGGTAGAGATACGGGAATTGAATAGACAAAGCATGACATGGTAGATTAAGACCTAGTAAATCGCCTAAAAGCCTGCTAGACCATCTGATCTATAATTGTAATGAACACATCATTCTTACGAACTCACAATGAATTATTTGCATGTTCCAAATCCAATTTCATCAATATGTCAATCTACATGTGTGAACCTACTTCCCTAGATGCTTTTCATCACTTGCTTTATTGTTTTCATTTGTTTTTATTTTGTTTTCATTTATGCTTTATATTAGTTTAGATATCAAAATCCCAAAACCCAGAAATTCGTTAGATAAAACTCAATTGCGAGACACTTCACATTCTATAGGAAACACCATCTCACTGAGGATCGATCCCTACTTTCCTAATTACATTAATTTGTTATTAGCCTAGTTTGGGTAATTTATCTTTGTATCGGGCTCGCGACAAGCACGATCACAAGAAGAAGGCTAATGATGAGCCCATGGTTGTTGATGTTGAAGATGAGGTGCCCATGTCAAAGAGGAAAGAGCCCGAGATTCCTATTGAGATCAAAGTCCCATTTCCCCAAATATTAGCCAAGCACAAGGAGGAGGCAAAGTATGGTAAGTTCCTTGACATCGTCAAGAATTTAAAGGTAACAGTCCCTTTCATTGAATTGTTTTCCCAAGTTCCTTCTTATTCCAAGTTTATGAAGGAAGTCCTCAAAAAGAAGAGATCCTTCAATGAGATTAAGACCGTAGCTTTCACTGAAGAGTGTGGTGCACTCTTGTAAAATAAGTCTCCACCAAAACTTAAGGATCCTGGTAGTTACTCCATCCCTTGCACTATAGGCACGTATACCCTTGATAAGGGCCCTTTGTGACCTAGGTGCTAGTGTAAGTGTCATGCGCTTTTCTATGTTTGAAAAACTTAACATGGGTGCTTTGAAATGCACTAATATTACTTTGCAAATGGCGGACCGTTCTCTAAAACAACCTATGGGTGTTTTAGAAGATGTGCCCGTCAAAGTTGGTAAGTTTTTCATTCCCGTTGACTTTCTAGTACTTGACATGGCCGAGGACTCTAAAATCCCAATCATTTTGGGAAGACCCTTCTTGCACACCGCTGGTGCAGTTTTTGATGTCAAGAATTGGAAGTTGACATTGGAAGTCCCGTGTTAGAAGACTCATGTTATGTGCTTGATGTTGATGACTCTTATATTGTTTCTTCTATGCCTTGATCCTTACTGACGGATCCGTTGGAGGCACGTGTTAGTGTTGATTCTCTTGCAGGTGAGCATACTAAAAGCACTACTGCTAAAAGTGCTAGAAGGGGCTATTCCCAGAAAAGCTTGGCATGGATGGAGAATGTAAGGAACGCTAAGATGATGAGCTCGGATGATAGTGAGCATAGAGGTAAAGGATGATCAAACAAAGAAATGGAGTCTAGCAAGACTTTTAAATTGCGCTTCTCGGGAGGCAACCCGTGTTCCTTTTCTTTTTGCATTTTTATTCCCTTTTTCGTTGTTAGGACTTATTTTGCAGATGAAAGAGTTTTTGAAGAAAATCTATAAAGACCTTCCTTGTCAAGTCCAAAAGACTAGCTTGGGAGAGTCCGCACTGACTAGTAAGCTTCATTTTTCTTTCATTTTTCTTTTTTTTCCCTTTTTCCCCATTAAGCATCTCATTGCATATTTTGTCTTTGTGCTCACATTGAGGACTATGTGATGTTTAGCTTAGGGAGGGATTGCATTTTCCCATTTTGCATTTTAGTTGATCATTTTTAAAATTTTGAATAAAAGAAAGAGAAGATTTTTGAGAAAATTTAAAAATTACTGAATATAATTGAATGCTTTTCATGCTTTGCTTGCTTGTTTACTACGCTATCATGTTACATTTCCCAAATTTTAGAGCTTTCAAAAGATAATGATTCAATATTTATTGAATTGTGCATACATGGGGAAGTCTTGTACACAATAGGCATGGAATGAATCTATAGATGAGTACGCTTGGTCTTGACACTTGGCAAGTTACATATATTGTAAGGTAGAACCTCCTTAGGCTGGTACATCTATACCCAGTCTCATCTAGGTGTGTGTAGTTCTCCTTGTGATATGTGTCATGTCAAAACGCATAAGTATGATTCTCATTTCATTCCTATAAGCATTGCATTCATGATTCACTAAAGATTTGAATCCTTCTTCACTTTTAATTACACCTCAAATTAGCCCCTTCATACAAATGTTTCACAAAACAATAGCTACAAAAAAAAAAACAGCCTACCTGTTAAGCTAGTAGCTAGACTATGGTGTATGGGTGCTCTTTTGAGAAGATTTTGTTCCTTGATGTCAAAGTGAATTTGGGAGAACGAAAATGTTCAAGAAGTGATGTTATGTTCAAAAGAAAAATTAAAATGAAAAAAAAACGAAAAAAGAAAAACGAAAAAAAAAAGAAAAAAAAGAAAGAAAAAGAAATAAAAGAAGAAGTTGTGAGTATCTCCTAAGAAATGTCAAGTGAATATTCAGAAGGAGTTTACCCTTGTGTTTCGTGTGTAATAAGCCAATTTGTTGCTTTCGGCTTCGTTATCCGTCTTCTGGGAAATTGATCGAAAGTTTGGATTGAGTATTCATTTATCATTGGTTAGTTGCTAGCTCGTTTAAAACTTCACAGTAACCATAACTGTTTGTCCATCTTTCACCCATTTCCCAAAGCATTCTTCTTATCCTTCCGGCTTCTTTTCTGTGTGCATTCTGATCTTTGACTTGTAATTTGAATTGTTTACCATATTAGACTGCGGACACATTTTCATGAGTCGTAGATAGGTGAGTGTCTCAAAAACATTTACACATAAAGAAATCACCTTTTACATACAATGCGTATTCGAGTGTGCCATGAGAGTCCACCTGTCAAAAGATCATGCAAGAGCCGAAAATCTATAGTGAAATTCTTTGTGTTACGCCGTTATGTAAATCTCAGCCATGTTTGTGTATCATTCTTGCCCACATTGTTTTTGGATTATGATTCATTATGTTTCCAAAGCTTTATGTTGAGATTTGTTCCCTAATGGTGTAGTAACCAATGCTCGCAACCCTTGTCCTTATTATACTTGTTATGCTTGCTTGAGGACTAGCAAGGGTTTAGCTTGGGGGAGTTTGATAAGTGAATATTTGTATGATTATAACCCCAATTTAGCTCGATTTTGTATGTCATTTGTGCTTTGTTAAGCCATATTATGAGCTAATATCGTCTTCTAGGCGAATTCCTATGTTCTTACCTGTTTTGTAGGGAAAGTGACATTTCTACGCCCTTTTTCTATATTCCCGAGCATTTGCCTAGAACCCGACGATTTGAATAAGCAAGATTGACCAAGTCAAAGGCATTTCAAGAAGGTTCACTGATTCAAAAGAAAGAAGAAGTAAAGACGATTTCGCGGTTGTCAAAAGATCGATCAATTAGGCGAAGAAATCATCATTTTACATCAAACCCGATCAACAAACCCAACTCAAAAGGTCAAGGGGGATAATGAAAGTCAAGTCATAGGCCAAAGGAGATGAAACGAAAGTCAATTGACCAAGAACACAATTTACCCAATCGGGTAAGTGGTGTACCCGATCGGGTATCCCTGCTGATCCGCACTTTTGCTTCGACTTGCTCCTTTTTGTCCTATGTGATGAATGCATGACCCCTTCCCCAAGAAACCCTACTGTTATATAAGAAAGCTTCAGCCAACACATCTCTTCATACTTCACTTCTCTTCTCTTCTTACATTTCTCTTTATATTAGAAAACCTAGATCAAGAGGAGAGAAACCTAGCCTCTCTTCTCTTGTCTAGATCATTTTATTCTTCTTTTTGTCCTTAGTTTCTTAGTTTATTTCTGTCTTTTCTACATCAAATCCTTAGCTTAGATCAATAAGAATTTCATCCTTGTAATCTCCTTTGTGTGGTTCAAGTATTGTAATTTGTGGATCGACTATTCTATGCAAGGAATTTCTATTATTGTTGTCATTATCGTTGTTGATCGTCATCTAGGTATTCCTATTTTATCTTTTGTTTAAAGTCTTTATGTTTTCTATTTGATTGTTATTTTCCATCCATGTTATCTTAGATTCATTTTAGTATCGTTATACTCGTCATTTCATTTCATTAGATTGTCAATTTAGCGTCGTTATTATCGCCATATAAGAGTCTTAAAATATTGTCAAAACCAAATAAACATGTCTATCCTAGTTTTTGTTATTAACATCATCTTAAATTTAAACATCATCATGAGTGAGTAGTCGTTTTTCTAGGGTGTAGGGTAGCCATGTTAGGTTGATTAAAAGATGATAATTGGATAAAAGAAATTGTCCTTTTAAAACATCGTGTCTATGCATGTTTGGACTAAAACGATAGTTAACGATTCCCGATCAATATCATTGACTAGAATGGAACTCTTTTCAAGGTAGAAATCTTGAATTGAATAGACAAAGCATGACATGGTAGACTAGACCTAGTAAATTGCCTAAATGCCAGCTAGACCATCTTATTTATGATTGTAATGAACACATCATTCTTACGAACGAACAATGAATTATTTGCATGTTCTCAATCCAATTTCATCAATATGTTAATCTACATGTGTGAACTTACTTCCCTAGATTCTTTTCATCATTGTTAATTCATCATCTACTTTACTGTTTTCATCTCGATTTACTTTTATTTTGTTTTCATTTATGCTTTTTATTAGATTAGAAATAAAAACCCCAAAACCCAGAAACTCGTTAGATAAAATCCAATTGCAAGATATTTCACATTCTATAGGAAACACTATCTCCCTGAGAATCGATCCCTACTTCCCTAATTACATTAATTTGTTATTAGCCTAGTCTGGGTAATTATCTTTGACCAGGGTTTGCGACAGGCCCGATCAATTGATTAGTTGTGTAGTTGGTCAAATGGTCGATTGCTTAGAGCAAGGTCTACAATGCAAATAAGAAAGGGAAGGGGCGGAACACTCCCGTGCCTTAAAAAAAAGAACGAAGCTCTCCTTTTTTAACCGAAAATGTGAAATAGTCCTAGTACAACACAAACTTTGGAAAGGAAAAGGCTGGGGAAGAGGCGCAGCAGAACTGCGATCCTTGGAAGAGGCGCCACATGACTGCGACCCTTGGAAGAGGTGTAGCACCTACTGAGTCGTTTCCCTAGAGGATTCCACCTAAAGTAGGAAGATTCCCACGTTTCTATTACGGAATTGTTGTTGATCTATACTTCCATTTTAAAAGATAATATGAGATAATTTTATATAAAAAAGATAGAATTTGACATATCTAATAAAATAATCAGAATATTTCCACGCCTTCCGACTCGAAGTTTTAAAACGGTTTATAGAAAATGAAGCGGTTTTTACCTCGGACTCTAAATGAACTGTAATGACTGTCAAAATGACCGTACCGACGGGTAGATGATGACCAATGACTAGACATAAGTATTTGAGCTATCACTTGATGATAAACTTACGAACTATCATAAATCGTTCCGCGTACCAAACATTCGGCCTAATCATCACTGGGTGGTTGGTGGAAGGGGTAGAATTGTGGTATATACAGATCCCCCACTTTGATTGTGGCTTGGACATGGCAAAAGTCAAAGTATAGCCATCAGGTCAATAGAAGACTACAACCTGTCGACTATGGCGACGCGAGGCGGTTCAATGGTCTGAACAAAAGACCTATCGTCGGGAACATTTTAAAGTCTGTCGACCATCGGGGAAGGTCGTTAAAAGTCTGTTAGACTACGTATAAAAGCTCGCCAGCCATAAGAAGGAGTCATACCTGGGGCATCTTCTATTTGGAACTGAGGGTGCGATGTGAGGCTCGCCAGCCGTCAAGTAGGAGGTGCGATACGAGGCTCGCCACCCGCTTGAATAGGGTGCGTAATGAGGCTCGCCAGCCGTCATATGTAAAAATATGCATGTCTCTGTCCTTAGGCGAACTCTCGTTGGGGAAATTGAAATGAATTTGCGAAACTTGATTAATGGAAGACTCTGCCAGGATTGAATCATTCCGGGGAATCTCCTCGGTTGTAGCAAGCGAAAATCTGGCGAAAAAAATACGGGCCCACAGATTGTATATCCGGAAGGTGGGTCCCGCTGAGATGATAACGTCATGTCACAGTTTCGAAGCATGTCGAAACACAGTTCTTAAAAAAGAATCGAACTTGTGAAATAAGAGGTCGGAGAAGAGGCACACAAGATTTAGGCCCACAAGTAACTAACTTGTAACGAATTTTCAAATTGAAGTGGAATCTCGCTAGGGAATAGGCGTAGCAGGAGCTACGACCTTTGGAAGAGGCGCAGTGATCGCTGCGTTCTTTCCAGAGGTCTCCCCTGTCTGATTCAAATCGCGACAGACGATTCTTTCTATTCATTTCCAAAAAATAAAACTCGAATATACATCTCAAAATTAACCAAAACTCGTCGAAAATTGATCAAATTGTGCCATTAACCATGACCACTCAAGGTATACGTCCTATTCTTGCTTTAATCGCTTATATTTTCGATTGAATTAGAATTGAAATTAGGGTTTCCTTCCCCTTTAATGACAAAATATGGGGATTAGCACCCATTTGAGCTTGCATGGTAGAAACTAGGCCTCATTAGGAGCGTAACCATGTATTCCTTTTGCATTTCTATCAAATTTTGAGTAAATGAGAAGGTCACTCAACTGAACCGAAAATCGCTTTGAAAACACCCTTAGGCTTGTCCATTTTAGATGAAATTTGATGTTTTGGAACCCTTGTGTGATGGCTAAACTTGTTGTGATGCCGGATTTTTTATTTGCGACAGTAAAATGACGCTTTTCTAGGGCATAACCGCTATTATAGCGAAATGCTGTCGAATTTGCAACTCAAAGCCGTGACTAGGCTTTGAATAGACTTGACATGACCTACCCTACGTGTGTAGTCAGATTTTGGAAGAAATGGCCAAAGATGACCGGAAATGTTGCTTTAAAGCTTAAAACGAGTTGAAAAATTGCTTGAAATTATTTGAAATGATTAAAAAAATGCTTGACATTGTTTGAAGTTGCTGGGGATTGTTTGAAACTGCTTTGAATTTGCAGGGGATATTCCTTCTACGTTGGGGAGAGCCCCTATGGACATAGACCTTGAGCCTTCTTCTTTCCGCTTGGGAGAAGACATACCAAAAGTGTGTGAGGAGGATGAGGAGCAGGTCCCAAGGAGGACCACTATTGGAAAAGGTGGACGCCAGCAACTAGGCGCTCCTGAGTGGGCAAAGAAATGGCATGGCAGACATCTCATTTGGGCAGCGGAAAGCCACTTGTTCTACTGCACGACGCGGAGTATGGTAAGCTCTTGTTTGTTATCTTCCATATTTCCGTTCCATTAAAGTTTTAACACAAAATGGTTTTCTTGACTTGAATCGCAGGACGCCAAGAACATGAGGTCCTTTTCCGGCTACACGACCATGATGGAGGCTTACGAGAAGCTGACGAAGGGGGACAGGACCCTCATTGAGCAAGGAGCCTTCGAAGAGTGGGTCCGAGGTTGGAGGACGATCAAGGCGATGAAGATTCAGGCTAAACTTTGCCTGATTCGAGCCTTACTTGATCCGCACTACGACACGACTTCGACTTTCCATATGCCCTATGGAGAGGTCGGAGTCACCTTGGAGGACTACGGCATGTTCTCAGGTCTGCTGTGAGGGGAGGCGACGTTGGAGTGGTCGTCGACGACCATGATGGTTGACTCGGAGGAGGCGATGCAGCCGCTCTGCTGGAACCTGTCGGTAGGGGCGGCAGCTCTTCCTGGGTTGGTGCTGAGCTCTTACGTTAGAGACTACTTCGCAAGTAGGACTCCGACAAGAGTGAGGATAGGTAGGGAGATGATGTCTTCCCCTCCTTGTACAGCTGAGCATAGGGCTCGACTCTGGCTATGGTGGTTCTTGTCTTTGATTTACTTCGGAGACATGGGGGTGAGGCTGTCGACGAAGCTTCTTTCTTTTATTTCTAACTTGAGTAGCCTAGGTTGGGAGGACTGGGTTACTCCTAGCTTTGCGGTCCTCACTTACTATATGACGGCCATGGTTAGACAAAAGCTAATGGAGAAAAGAGACTTCTTCTACTACTGTGGGTCATGGGCTCTTGTTGGAGGTGCAAACCTTCCTTTTTGTATGAGTCGCGTTACTCATATTGCATTTGATCGAAAGATCAATATCTGTTGTTAAACGATTATTTTTTTTGTTTGCAGGCGTGGGTGTACTCCTACTTTTCGGGCTTTGTGCTCAAGAGAGTGGAGTCTGAGCCGCGAGTGTACACAGTTGTGAAGGACTGGGTAGTGTGTCGTAAGAAGAGGCAACGTTCTTCATATGATGTTTGTAGGAGGGGCCTGATTGCCATGCAGTTGAAGCACGTAAGTACCTCTGATTCTTTCTTTCTCTATCTTTAATTTTGGAGAACAGTTATAGGAATAACGCCTTTTATTTCTTCATCTAGAACTGGATCATAGGAGTGACCCTTTTGTTTTTTATTTCAGTGGGTCCCCAAACCTTGGGTGTACTACCCGGCTGTTATGGCATTCATAGCCGAGGTCCTACGTCCTAGCAGCTTGAGTCGGTTGTTGCTAAGGACGCCCATGGGACATGTGTGGTACTTGGGCGAGCGTTTGACTCAGTAATACTCTCGTGACACTATCACGGTCCCCAACGATCCTCCAAGGTCGATGTTTAGGGAGCCTTCTGATGCCGAGAGATAATCTGACTTAGCTGGCGCGTGCGGGGACGCCTTCTCCTTCCTAGCGAGGATTACCTCGGGTTTGTTCGTCGGAGGTTGGCGTACTGGCCGATCGTGTTAAATATTGCACTTTTTGTTTTTTTTTTTATTTTGAGAAATGGTGAAAGATCGTTCATAAACCATTTGATCCTTTGCAGGAGATCGAGGTGGCAGGCGTCGAGCCCCAAGATTACCCCGAGTTGTTAAAGTATACCGATGCGACCGGTTTCACAACGGTTTTAGAGCTCCGTGATTTCAGCGTGGCGGTGACTAATGTTGGCCTGGAGAAGCGGCGGCACCTCGTGAGGAAGGTGAGCTTCCACTTTTGACTACTTTCATTGTGTAGGAATGCATTTGAGTTTGACCACTATTTGAACTTGAACGCAGGTGGCACCGTCTCAGCACGTCCCGTTGTAGAGGGTGGCCAACCAGCTACGGGCCTTAAATATTGAGGCACTCAAAGGTGGACGGGATTCACAGGTATGAACCTCTCATTCCCTTTTCATTTATTGTTGTATTTTGTATTTTTGAAATGAAGTGTCTGAAATGGGGCATTTCATTCACAGAGGGACCTTGAGCGGAAGCTGGCGGAGTCTCGGGAGGAGACAGCTCGTCTGTTGTGGGAGCTGGAGGCCCGCGATGCTGAGATTACCGCCCTAGAGGTGACTGTGGCCACACTGGGTAGTGTTGAGGATTAGTTATATTTTGTTGTTGACTTGTACATTTTGACTTGCTTTTGCACATGTTGACTTTGTTTCGGGCGAAAGCGCCCAACTTTGGGTTTTTGTATTTTGTATTGGGCGAGAGCCCCTAGTTTGATATACACGCTTTCTTTTGCTTGTATTTGATGGCCTGAGTGCCTTTGTTGTTGGATAATTTATGTACCTACAAGTTAGCTGAGAAACAGGTTTGGTAGACGACGGTTTTTGCCGTCATGTTGCCAAAAATCACATAGCAGTCAAATAATAGCAGTCACATGATTTTCATGTAGCATTAGTGGCCTAAGCTGGTGCAAAATAAAAAATGGAATGTGCAAAAAAATGCGAAAGAAATGACCGGATGGTAGGGAAGGCTACCTCCTAAAAAACGAAAATTGAAAAGAAATGTAAGTTAATAAAGAAAATGTTTAGAAATGATTTTCTAAAACGAAAATGAAATAAAATGAGTAAATGTCCTTGTTTGGTGATAATGTCGAATTCCGTCTCGAAATGCGAAGCTAACCAGGATTAGAAAATCCAATATTATTGTAAATCGACGTATTACCGAATCTATATCCAATAGGAATAGGAGCATATAGTTGGACATGAATTAGGAAAGATCCGAAGCTGGAAAGCAGGACAAAGAGCTTGGGGAAGAGGCGCAGCAAGGGCTGCGACTCTTCGAAAGGGCGTAGCTCATGATGCGTTCATTCCCGGGTTAATCCGTCTTTGATTAAAATTGGGAAAACGCGAATAGTAAATATAGACATGTCGAGGAAGCTATTACTCATATAATTCTTTTGTCTACTATTACACACAAAATCTGCCTAAAAACAAAGCTTTCACAATCATGGATGCTTTTGAAAACGTCTTAAGGAGTGGACCAACGAGTTCACCAATGTAGAAAACACGATATGGGTGCTTTCAATTTAGGATCGATCTTGAGCTTGAAATTATTAAAGGTTGTGAGGCCTTTCCTAAATGCTTGTCTTGACTACTGGACCCGAATTTGCATTTTGTCGCCTTTCCTGGAGGCGATATTTGTCCCTTTCTTGAGGAAATAGCTCCCATTGGAGGACGGGGCCCGAAAGATGCGCCAGATATACCCCTTGTTCTCAAGGGTATAAGAATAAATTCAGGGACCTTCTTAGGTTGACCAAGGCTGAGGTAGGCAGTTATGTGACCTTGAAAGGTGTTAGTATGGACGATTTTGGTAATCGATTCATAAATAGGGGGGACCCTTCTATACCATATGTTGCGAGGCGCGAAGCCTTTGGATTTTGCCTTTTGCATTGCTATATCTTGCAAGGCCACGTTGATAAAGAGAAGAGAGGGGACCTTATTTTCTTGAATCTGGTATAACAAATGGAGCTGCGCAAGAGCTCAGCATGCCTTTGTCTAGAAGAGATTTATCTTGGCCTGGATAATAGAAAGGCGAATAGAGAATTTCCATATCTTGGCAGTTCCATTATCTTGGAAGTAAGAGCTCTTTCTTTTTTCTCTTTTTCTTCTTTTTTTTCGTCTTTTTTTTTTTTTCGTTTTTCGTTTTTCGTTTTGCTTTTGTCTTTTTCATTTTTTTTACTTATTTTTTTTCCTTGCTGCAGATATAGCTGAAGGAAGGACTGCGATTGATCGAGCCCCCAGTTAATGTCGCGGGATATCGTGCTCGAACAATTACCATGAGAACCAGGCTCTATATGGTGAACTTTTCCCGGATATGCAATTATTGAGAAAATAAGTTGATGAGGAAGGCGGTCCCTTGATTCGATGGATCGTGCCATGGTGACATCTCATGTCAGTTAGTGGGGTGTCATCTCTGGATTCTACTCCGTCGGTTCGTCTCCCTGGATTAGAACTTATGGTATGTATATTTCTGGAAACACTATTGAGGCAAGTGGGCCTTAAACAAAAAATTCCAAGGCTTGATACCGTTCCCCAAACTGCCTTGGCTCATACTATAGAGTCTTGTCAAGAATGGGCCACTATATGGGTTTAGAGGAAAATGTGGTATGAACCTGTTCCGATTGGCTCGTTATGGGTATCTCCCTCATACTTGCAATGGACAAAGGCTAGTACTCTTGAGGAGCGTGAGAAACCGAGAAAACATGAGCCTATAGACTATAAATTCCGCAAGACGGATAAATAGACAGAGAAGTATCTGACGTAAGGCGAAGAAGAAGCCGGATTCGTAGTTGTTCATCCAGCGAAGAAACCGAGAACTACTCCTACCGTGAAGATGGCGATAGATAGGAATGGTAAGGCTAGACCGCGAGAAAGACCATTGATGATTAGGTCTGAGATAGCATAAGAGTGCCCGGCTCGTGGTCAATACAAGAAGAGTGTTATTTTTTTGTTTTAATGGAAAAATTGCCTTAGTCACATTTTATTATTTAGTGTTATTTTTTGGTTTTAATAAATGGCGGGATTTTTAGAATCCTTGCCTAGCTTTTATTTCAGCATTTTTTTGTATGTAGCGTATTATTATTAATAGCGGAATAATGAATAAAAGATCATGTTTAGTTAAGAAACCGATGGGATTTTCTTTTATTATTCTTGTCGAATTTCAAATGCAAATGCAAATGTCCTTCTATTTACTTTTTAAGATAAAGTTGGGTTTAACCTTGTGAAGGATTGCCTATGTATTTATTAGAAAAAATGATATCAAACCTTGCGCGTAGTTCGAAAATGTAAAAGAATAATTGTTCGAAGCAAGAGATTGTATCGAACTTAGAAAAAGATGGCATCAGCCTTGCTTACTTCCAAAAGAAGTACAATTCAATTTATTTGATGACATGAGGATTATCCGAATGTCAAAATGCAAGAGCATAGTGACATTAAAATGGATTGGCCAAGGGCCGGGTTTTTTTCACTGTCGCATAAGCTGCATGTGGGTTGACGCGGGGCACATTTAGTTTTCTTGTTCGACATATGCTAACGGTAGTATTGTTTCAATTGTTCCAGGTTGGTAGGGTTAGCAAATTCGTTTCCGTCTAGGTCTATGATTGTAACTGCGCCCCCTGAGAATATGGATTGACTAAAAAAGGCCCAGCCCAGTTAGGTTTGAACTTTCCTCTTGGATCAACAAGGTAGAAGGGCTCTGACTGATTTGAGCACCAAGTCCGCACCAAGTCCCCTTCTTTGGTGTTTGTGGATTTCACCGATTTGGTAAAGGCTCGTTCGATACTTGCTTGATATGTCTGTACATTATGTAAGGCACGTAGTCTTTGCTCTTCCAAGAGGACAAGTTCATCATATCTATCTTTTTTCCAATCCGCTTCCGAAATTTCACTCTCCAAAAGAATACGTAGAGATGGGATTTCTAGTTCTACTGGTTGTACAGCTTTCATCCCGTAAGTTAAATTGAAAGGAGTGGCCCCAGTGGGTGTCCTAACTGAAGTGCAATAGCCTCATAACACAAAGGGTATTTCGCTTGGCCAATCACGGTAATTGTCGATCATTTTCTTGAGGATCGTGACGACATTCTTATTAGCTGCTTCTATCGCGCCATTAGTTAGAAGTCTGTAAGGCGAGGAATGGTGATGCTTGATTTTTTATTTTGCTAGCACTTTTCAGTATCAGCCTGGAAATATGAGCCGTTATCACTGATGATTTCATGTGCGCAACGATATCAGCAGATAATATTGGTTTGTATGAACTTTGCCACATTATTTGTGGTGATAGTAGTGTAGGATGCTGCCTGGACCTATTTGGTGAAGTAATCGATAGCTACTAGAATGAAGTAGTGACCTCCTGTTCCGGCTGAAGTGATCATTCCAACGATGTCGATTCCCCATGCAGAAAATGCTCAAGGAGATGTCATGGTGTAGAGCATCGAGGGAGGAACATGTTGTACATTCCCAAAGATTTGGCAATTATGGCAGTGTCTGATGTACTTAATACAATCTAACTCTATTTTCGTTCCGTAGTATCCTAGACGTGTGATTTTCTTTGCCATCATGGGTCACTCATGTAGGGGTCGTATTATCCATCGTGAACTTCTTCCATCACTTTTGTGCCTGTGAATGATCAAGGCAACGCAAGATGACACCAAGAGGTGTTCTTTTGTACGGTTCTCCTTGCATGAGGAGGTATTGACAGGCTAATAGGCGTATGGCGCATTGTCCTCTCTTATCTATTTCTGGCGGTTATGTGCCGTTGAGTTTGAAGGTTATAATATCTTGGAACCAGGGTTCCTCTGGGCTTTCTTCTTCATTTGTAAGTTGGTGCACATACGTTGGTTCTGACCGTCGTTCGATGCATAATCCCATTTCGATCATGTTGTCTGGCATGTTGATCAGGGATGCAAATTTTGCAAGAGCGTATACAAACTGATTTTCTTCTCGAGGTAGATGTAGATAAGTGACTTGGTGTAGATACCTCAGTTCTACACCTTCCGCCAACCACCCAGTGATGGGCCGCATGTTTGGTACGTGAAACGATTTATGACAATTCATAAGTTTATTGTCAAGTGATAGCTCTAACACTTGTGTTTACCGTTGGTTATCATCTACGCTTCGGTAGGATCGTTTTGACAGTCATTAGAGTTTATTTGTAGTCCGGGTTGAAAATCGCTTCATTTTCTATAAACCGTTTAAAACTCCGAGTCGGAACGCGCGAAATATTCTTATATTTTATTATATATTTAAAACTCTATCTTTTTTTTTATAAAATTATCTCGTATCTCTTAAGATGAAAGTATAAATCAACCACAATTTCGTAATAGAAGCGTGGGAATCTTCCTTCTTTAGTAGGAAACCTCTGGGGAAATGACGCAGTAGAAGTTGCGCCTCTTCGAACGATCGCAGTCCTGATGCGCCGCCTACCCAGTTTGTTCTTTCTTAAGTTTGAGTTGTTCTATGATTCTTTCACATTTTCTACTATAAAAAGCAAGGTTCGATCTTACTATTAAGGCACGCGAGTGTTCAGCCCCTTATCTTTCGTAACTGCATTCTAGACCTTGCGCTAAGCTATCGACATCTACGTGCTTTATCAACCGACCACGTATGCTATCGACAGAGTAGCTAAGCATGTAGTGGCGTAGCTTCTTTGTTGCCCACACAAGAGCGAGGCAAGTCTTTTCGAGAGGTGTGTATTTACTGTCATATTCTAAGAAATTCTTACTAAGGTAGTAGATAGCTCTTTCTTCTTTTCCGACAGTCTATGAAAGCATAGCCCCCATAACCGTTTATGTGAATATGAGATATAAACCAAGAGGTTGATCTCTTTGGAAAGGCATTAACACTAGTGATTTAGCCAATATCTCCTTAATCATGTCAAATGATTTTTGTTAATCATCATCCCATATGGTAGGGTCTGTTTTTTTTTGCTTTTTGAAAATAGGTTCGCAGATCATAGTGAGTTTTGATATGAACCGGCTCACATATTGTACCTTGCCCAAGAATCCTCTAACCTCTTTCTCTGTTTTGGGTTGCGGCATTTCAATTAAGGCTTTGATATTGGATGGATAAATTTCTATTCCTCTCGTGCTGACAACAAATCCCATAAGTTTGCCTGATGTTACACAGAATGCACACTTGTGAGGATTGAGTCTCATGTTGTACTTGCGCAATCTGAGGAAGAATTTGCGAAGGTTGTTGATGTGCCCCTTTCTGTCTTTGGACTTGAAGATTATATCATCTACATAAACCTTTACTTCCTTATGCATCATGTCATGTAACAACATAGTCGCGGAACGTTGATATGTAGCTCCAACATTAATTAGCCCGAAAGGCATAACTGTGTAGCAATATGTGCCCCACTGAGTGACGAAGGCCGTCTTGTGCATATCTTCCTTACCCATTTTGATCTAACTATACCCTGATATCCATCCATGAAGGATAATAGCGGGTGATCTGCTGTGTTATTGACCAATATGTCGATATGTGGTAGAGGGAAGTCGTCTTTGGGACTCGCTTAGTTTAAGTCTCTCAAATGAACACAAACCAGGATTCGCCCATCCTTTTCGGGTACAAGGAATATGTTATCCACCCAGTAAGAGTAATCGGAAACTTTGATGAATCTGGCTTTGAATTGCTTATCATCTTCTTCTTTGAACTTAAGAGCCCATTAAGTCCTCATTCGACGGAGCTTCTATTTTACAAGTTCGAAATCTGGTTTGATTGGAATTTGATGTTCTACGATATCTGTGTCGATCCCTGGCATGTCTTTGTAGGACCAAGCGAAAACGTCTTTGAACTCGTGTAGGAGGTCGATGAAATTGGCCCTTTCTGTTGTATTTAAGGTTGCCCTTCTCCTAAGTTCTCGAGGTTCTAGTTCGGTCCCTACGTTAATGGGTTCGGTATTTTCTATAACTTGTGCCCCTTCCCCCTCTTGTAGTATTTCTTTGATTATGTAGGTTGTCCTCATTGTCTTCGTAAACAGAATTGCATTCAGAAAAACACAAGAAGTAAGCAGAATCTGATATTCATATTAAATTTTGAAAATAGCTCAAACAAAGAGGCCATCTGTTCAGTAGTCAATGGCGGTAAAGGAACAGCTGCTGGGACATTTCCCAAGCTGCTGTTATCATTTGATGTTAGGTTAGGAGAAACAAAGGGATGAGGGGTGAATATATGAGTAGACTCTCTAGGAACTTTGCAAAGCTCTGACTCTGCCTCCAACTCTAACTCGAATTCATTGTCTCCTGGTTCTCCTTTGAACATCTCCCTCTCTTTCGTGGTGACCTTGAAGAGCTTCCCTTTGTTGTTGGTCACCTTTATCGATTTTCTCAATCCTTTCGCCTGACTTGAGCCAGTGTCGTTGATCAACGTTGTAGGGTTGAAATGATCGTCCTGAAGTATCATGGTAATCATCTCATCTTGTGCGCCTCTGACGAATCGATCCTTTCCAAACAAGAGACTGACGGCTTGTTCATCTAAATAAGGTGTTTGACGTGTTTTGACGGTAGGAACCATTTATAAAGGTATAAAGTAGAATTCGTGGAAGACCTCGATTCCAGCTAATTGTATTCCTCTATAGTGCAAAGATTCAGGAAACCCATGAAAGTATTCTTGGCTTCCCTCCCTAACAAAGTCATACTGTCATTCCACTTGCAACACGCCTTTCTAATAATGCAAAAAGGATATTTTTCTTGCTGCAAATGAGTGTACGCCTTTCGAATAATAAGGAACGGGTGAGGGAATTAAGTGAGAGGAAAGGTAGGACGTTGACTAGTGAAAGTGAAGGCCCCTTCCTATGCCCATTCCTGGTAGGTCTTGGGACTGAGGTTGAAGACTTCATTTTCTTATTAAGTAAAGGGTATAACCGAAAGCTGAGGACGAGGCTTCTATCGGGGCAGACCATTAGACAGGAATCAAATGCAGCTTTCATAATAGATGGGAATGGCTACTGAGAATGTTTCCACTTGAGGCATACAAACTAAATCTAGTAAATCAGTAGCACGAAGGCTAGTGGTGTGACACCCAGCGATTTCGCAATAAAGTAAAAACATAGGTTTGCAGCGGAAAATAACGGGATTTTTAAAAACTTTAAAAGCAAAACCGCGAATGTCACACTAATATAAAACCAAAACTTAATTTAATAAATCGTTTATACAAACTGTATCTTAAATAAATACAAGGGACATCGATCCCTTGATAAAGCACAGTGAAGATAATAAACTATCATAAACTACACGCTAAGGGTGAATCGCTGTAAGAACAACGCTCGCTAGCTCACTCGCCACAATCCCATGCAAACACCAACCCGCAACCTGTTCATTCATTAAAAATGAATGCCACAGTCAGTGGGGAGTAACTCAGGGTTCTACCAGCCATATCACATCCAAACGGACATAAACAAGCATGTAATCATGTGTCACCATGCAAACATATATATCATGCCGGATGTGAGAATAACATTATGATAATAACAATATACGTGTAAAGAAAACCATAATCCATCATCATCATGCAATACAAGACTCGGGGAAGACTCCCCTTGGCAAACATATAGAACACTAAGGTTTTTACATCTCACCATTAGCAACATATGCTTGAGAAGGTTTGACACTCTGATACGAAATAAAATCAAATATCTCCAGTTCAAATGCATCCATCTAATCCCGAGTTCGATGCATCCATCTAATGAAGAGTTTTATTTAAGTTCTCAATTAATTAGCGTTAATAATGGTAATTTATGGCTGTAATTAGTTATCATCCTTTGATTTGCAAAATGAAATAGCTTAATAAACTATGCTAGTGGGACTCAAGCAAAGACACCAAATAAATGTATTGTTTCAAGCTCGCAAGTTCAGCCATCGTAGTTGCTACGGACCTAGCCATTTCTGTAACAACCCGAAAAGTACCCAATTTTTTCTAGTAAAAATATTTACTAACACTTTTCAGCAGACTTAGGGTTTTAAAATAGAAATTTTTGTTCCGAGTCGTATTTTGAAATTCCGCGTTCGTATTTGGAATTTCTGAGAGATTTCATGAAAAGACCATTTTTAGTCATCTTTGACTTTTCTTGACTTTTAAGTCGTCTTTGACTTTTCTTGACTTTTTAAAAGTCGTCATTGACTTTTCTTGACTTTTAAGTCGTCATTTACTTTTCTTGACTTTTACGTCATCATTGACTTTTCTTGACTTTTTAGTCAACTTTGACTTTCGTTGACTTTTCCCGACTCGCCTCGTAATTTTAAAGACCGAAATTATATTTGAAAAATAATAAATTTATTTTATTTTTATTAAGATTTATCGGAATTTATCGTAATTTAATATAACTATTTTGAATTTATTCTGAATATAAAGAATAACTTTTACGGTTTTAACCGAACGTCATTTAACTATTCCCGGGTCAACTTAAGTCCCGAAACCCGACTTTGACATGAGTCACACGCGCCATGTCACTTTTTTCCACTCATATTAGATCTTTTAATTAATATGATTAAACTAATAAAAATATCTAAGATATTTGTAACTTTATCGGTCTGTCAATTTAAACTCCGCAAATCGCTTAAAAACAGACCCGATTTCTCACCATTTCACACGTCTCTTTTGTCCTCTCTTTCACTTTGATATTTTCCTTTCTTTTCATTACAATATCATAATATCTTGATATTTAGTTTAATTAACTTTATCGTTAATTCTATTTAATCGATTACCGTAAAATAATTATTAATCGCGAGTCAATTC
>JAIUZE010075119.1:32510-45995 GCA_022085475.1 Heliosperma pusillum | reverse complement strand
ATCATATCTCACATGTATATCTATATGTATGCATGATTTTACTTTTGTATTTCCTTCTATGTACGTTTAATGTGATATGGCTGGGAGAACACGGAGTTACTCCCCACTGATTGTGGCGTTCATGTTTTTCATGGATGAACTGGTTGCTTGCATGGATGGCTTTTTGCTTGACATTTTGGGTTCGGGTGTGAGCTAGCGGGCGTTGTCCCTGGATTAAAACACCTCTAGACGATTTTAGCTTGTTTGCTAAACACTTTTACTTGTTAACTTTTTGGAGAGACTTCGTCTCTTGATGTAGTAAAATTCGTACTTTAGTTTGTAATATTGACACTCCTCGTATTCTTTCCTTGCATGTATAAAAGTTTTTAAAACTTCATATTTCCGCTATATAATTCACATGCTTGTTGTTTTATATTTCCGCATTCGCGAGGGTTGTCACAGTTGGTATCAGAGCTTTTTATCGCTCCCGACGCACACACGTGAACCCTAACTTAAACTACTTGACCTTAAAATAATAAATGAGAGATGGGTAGAAATTAAGGACTTTACTTGGTAGTCTTTGGTGTACTTGATGTTTGTTATGTTCTAACTTGGTTGTTGATTGTGTTGAGTGATGTTATGTTTGTTTGTATCTACCGTTTTGAGGTGGATCATTGTGTTACCTAGAAGAAGTATCCTCTACCGAAGATTTGAAGATTGACAAGCCTAATTGAAGTGTATTTCTTCCTCATCTATGAATTCTCTCGTCCTTAATGTATTATGCTCTCTTCCTTCTACCTAGGTGCTTCTTTCTCTTCCAACTTGTTTGCCTCTTGGAAATTACTCTGGATAGTTCCTCCATCTTACCATTGGTATCCTTACCTTCCTCTTGTAACATTTTTGTGGATGCCATACCCATTTGTTTGTGGTATATTATACTTGGTCGAAAGAACTTTGAATTTTGTGGAATATTAGTGTTTGTTAGAATGAATTTGTGATTTGAGGAAAATGGTGTAGATCTAAATTCACCCTATATTGATGATTGGTTGTAACTCTAAGGAAAGGTAGTAAGATAAGTTTGATGATTTTAATGCTTGATGCTTGCCATGACTAATGTGTAGATAGTTCATGGTATTTGATGGTGTAAGGTTGAATGAGTTGGCTAGGACTTCTTAACCCATTAGTGATTTAATCTTTTGAACTTAGGAGTTTAGTAATATTAGAGTGTCTTGAGGATCATATCTAAATTGGAGCTAGTTGTTCTAAGTGAGAATATTTGGATGATACCTTGAGGTGTAAAATGCTTTTGAGACTAAGTGACTTTTTGTGGATTCTAGTGTATGTGTTAGAGTATACGCTTGGTGGAAAAGTACTTGGCTATAATTCTTGGATTTAAAAATATGATCTTATATCATAGTATCGGAGACTTGGTTGAGGTAGTAAGTCGTCGTGATTGATTAAACCATGTTACTTAAGGATTATGATCATGAGTGTAATCTGATTAGATTGGCTATGTCGGTGATGCCTTATGATGTTGATAATGACGTTTTGTTTGGTGTTCTACCTTGTGGGCCGTAGGATTTGAAAAGAGATTAGTATGGAGAATTCCTTATTGGTTCTTCGGTTTTTGAAACCTTTGAGAATTTGTCAAATTTTGGAGTTGAGAGAATGTTATTATGCTTAAGTTGCAATTCCGAAATTGGGATACCGTGTTATATGAAAGTATGGATGAATTGGGTTGTAATCTATTTGTTAAATCTATGTGTACCTTACTCCGATGATTTGTGGTACGAGGGTCCCTTGTAAGAGACCTTTGTTATTGAGATGAGTTCCTTTACTATCACCCTAAGCCTGAAAGGAGAAATTTTGCGGATTTAACCTTAAACCTTTACTCGTGCCATTGTCCCTTTTCATTTCCATTCTTGAATGTTTTTGTCAAGATTGATCTTTAAGAAATCACAAGCTCGTATCTTCTTTCTTACTCAGATATCTTCATAACTCTACTATCTGCTTTGTCTCTTCCTTGACCTCGTTATTTTTCAGCGCTCCTCTCTTGTAATCTCGTGCCTTATTTATTCTCGTGTTCTCCTTGAGATTCCGTATCATTTTCTATCTCGTTGCTCCTTCATCTTTTCTCTAGTGGATTGGGTATTCCATTTGTAAAGCTCAAAGAATAAGTGTAATGTATTTTGGAATTCTTAGGTTAGAATATGTGTCCTTGAATTGAACAAATTTCATATTGTATTTCATCATGGGAAATAGGACTTAAGCTCTAGGATGAATCCAAATAGTGATAATATATCCTCTCTTAGTAGTTTTAGATTTGGAGTTTGGTATTGTAGTGGTATTTTGAGAATTGAGTGGATCATGATAATAGTTCGTTGTTGCGAGATATTGGAATAGTTACCTTGGAGGTTGTTTGGGAAATTGTTGTCTTAAATTGTTACGCTCTAAAAAGGAATCTTACTTGTGAAAGTTAGATTTGTGACCAGATTCGAGGAATAATCTCATAAGCGAAGACCGATATGTTTTGAGTTTTAGATGAACTAAATGATTTGAATGGTTGTCTGATTTCCAAGTGATTGGTCATTTGTAGTTTGGAATTAGTAATTCTCTTTTATTCTTAAGGAACCGTAGTTTGCTAATGTGACTATTTATATTTGAGGCTTCGAGCGTAGTAATGATCGAATTAAGGATGTTAGGGCGTATTAAAGAATTCTTATAAGCGATAATGGATTGTGGATTTTCCCTTGTCGTGAGACTTTGGATGAGACTAGTTGGATCTTAGATAATTATGTTTGGTTGCGTGGATTGTGTTTTGATTTTCGAGGATGAGAAAGTTCATTGTAAATTTAGGATAATGAGTTTGAAGTAAATTGGATTAAAGGATTTCATGGTAAGTCCTTTACTTTGTGGTTGTTAGCGATCATGTTTCCATAGATAAATATTTTGTTGGTAGTTTCTAGTAAGAGTTTTGATGAAACTAAGAAGATTAGAGTGCGTAATAAATCTTTCATGTGGATTGTTAGTTGTGGAGTCTACCGTGCCGATGGACCTTTAGTAGATTCTAATTGGATTCGAATAATTGGGATTTGTTACTCGAAGTTTCGTGATTATGGAATATTTTTGTAGGATTTCTGATGATTGAAAATGATGAGTTGCAAATTGGGTAAATTGCATTCTCTTGAGGATTTGGTTTATTAGTAGATTTAGTGATGTCGAATTCTTGTAGATCTTCCTGCTGACTTTATCTTGATCTTCCTATCCCAAAGAGTTCGATTTGTTTCGTTTTTGCGTGTTTTGTATATATTTTGTTACCCTGAATTGTGTGTGAGATAAACGAGTCGCTCTATGTACGTGTAATGTCCTGTTATTTGATTTTATCCTTGAGAAAACCTTCAAATTTCCATATTATATTTCTAGTTTAACGTTTCAAAGAAGTCTAAAGATTGTTTGTGTACCCTCTTTTTCGAGAAAATAGATTTCTTTCCCTTTTATATTTGGATTTTGTGTTTGGTTGGATGTTTGGACTTGTTATTGGAGACGTCCGGTGACTAGTCCTACACTTACTAACACTTGTTTTGATTTTCGATTTCACTATTTCGATTTTGATTTGATTTTGATAGCTAGAGTTCTCGTTCGCGACGGGCACTCTTGTGATTCGTAAATAAAGTTTCGCACTTATGAAAAATTTCCTTAAACCGTTTTCGAGAAGAACATCATTTCATAAATGTTTTTCCCTTATAAAAGTTTTCATATTAATTTTGAAAACCGATTCTTGTCTTTGTCACTTTTGTTTTCTACTCTCAAGTTTCGAGGACGAAACTTTTTAAAAGGTGGGGTGATTGTAACAACCGCAAATGTACCCTATTTTAAATAGTACAAATATTTTACGGATACTTTTCAGCGAATTTTAGTTTTAATTTGGAGTTTAATTTTCCGAGTCGAATTTAGAATTTCCGAATTCATATTTGGATTTTCCGCGAGATTTCAAGTAAATCCCGTCTTAAGCCGTCTTTGACTTTTTCTTGACTTTTCCACTCACTCTTTACATATACTACCTCCTACCCTATTTTTTCATTCACACAACTCAACATTTCTTCCTCACTAAGAAAACCAAAACCCTTGCCTCCATTTTTGATCCAAGCTTAGATTCGTCATAACTCATTCGTTTCTTGCTCAAATTCACGTAAGTTCGTCTTATTCTTCCCCTCTTAGCTTCCTCTATCCGTTTTGGTAATAAAATTACCGTCTTTCTTGCTTTTTAAATTATCCGTCTTTCTCAAGGTGAATGATATTCATCTTTTATTATCTAATTGTATGTAGGTGGAGACTAGGAAGGTTTAGAAACCGTTTAAAGTCGCGAAAAGGTAACGGTGAAGGGTTACTCGATATCATTTACGTGTTTTATGTGTTTTATAGGCTAGTAATCGTATTTAGATTATGGTTAGTATGCTTAGGACTTGTGTTGTTGTTGATGGATGTTGTTAGTTGTTAATTGATATGAGAATTTATGGTTTGTGATGATAAATGAGGATTTTTGTTGTTGATAACATGTTGGTTTTGATCGTTCCGGAATCCCGTGTGGGACGCAGGCTGCATCATGGGACGCTGGCTGCGTCGTGGTGGCGCTGGCAGCGTTACGCGCGGCCGACTGCAGTTTTCCTTCACTGACCCCTTTTCGTAAAAAGATCATATCTCCTTCGTTACTTTCTTGTTTTGAGCTTGTGACATCCCGTTGGAACCGTAAGAGAATACGCTATCACCTCCATTTGGAATTTCTGCATTTGCATGTCTAGAACTCTAGTTATGACCGTTTTAAGTGGACCCTTGTTTTAGTTGGTTGCCAAACAACGTTGTTTTGGAGAGATGATCTATGTTTTTATTCATTATGCTTCATAAACTTGTTCTAATGCTTATGTATCATGTATTGACTCATGTTTATCATATTTAAACTTATATGATTCCCTATTCTCATGTTTTGTGACGGTTTTTGGTATGTTCCCACTTTGAGTCGGTTTTTACAAATGATACGTTTTGAGCACTATTTTGTCTTGTGCTTTGTACTCTCATTCCCTTGGCTACCTCCACGTTCGTAAGGCTGGAATGTCGGAACGAGGAGGTATCCTACTGCTTAATTGCATGTGTTAGTGGGCATACGACGAAGTTGTTGGGAGGCGAACGCTATGCGTTGATCGACCCGGCCGTCAAATGTTGTGTACTTGCGACGTGGTGTTATTTGCATGTAGCGTACCGCTTGTTATGTGGCTCGAGCTCTTTTCCGCCTCTTTCGTGAATTATTCTACCGAATTTGGGGTACTCGGCGTCATTTGATTGACCGAGTCTTGGATGTGGAACGTCTTACCACATGTCGAACTGGAAAATGCGATTCCGGGATTCTGGCCAGGTTTAGACTAGGACCGAAATATTATCGTCGTCCTACCGGGAGGAAATTAGTCTACATATACGAAATGTAGCATCGTGTATGCGTTCAGGGAAATGTCTTATCCCGTGGATGCCTTTTAATCATACTTGCCATGTACACGGTGCTAGTGCATTTCATTTACCGTGAGAGGTGTCGTCAATGTATTGGTATGTTTGGATGAATGATTATGTTATTGATCATTGGATGACTTGGCATGGTTTGTTTGTCGAGTCTCAATCTTATCAAACTTATACCGCTAACGGTGAGATGTAAGCCCTAGTGAGCGTATTCGTTTGCCTAAGAGTGTCTTCCCCGAGTCTTTGTATAACATGATGGATTCGGATTTGTATTCCATATACTCTTATCATTATATATTGAATTGCCTATCTATCCTTATCGTATTTCACATGTATATCTTTATATGCATGCTTCTACTTTTGTATTTCCTTTTATGTACGTTTAATGTGATATGGCTGGGAGAACCCGAAGTTACTCCCCACTAACTGTGGCGTTCATGTTTTTCATGGATGAACAGGTTGCTTGATTTGGATGACTTTTTGCTATGATATTTTGGGTTCGGGTGTGAGCTAGCGGGCGTAGTCCCTGGATGAAACACCTCTAGACGATTTTAGCTTGTTTGCTAAACACTTTTACTTTGTTAACATTTGGAGAGACTTCGTCTCTTGTTGTAGTTTATTTCGTACTTTGGTTTGTAATATTTGACTCTCCTCGTATACTTCTTCTTGCATGTATAAAAGTTTTAAAAACTTCATATTTCCGCTATATAATTCACATGCTTGTATGTTTTATATTTCCGCATTCGCGAGGGTTGTCACATTGCACATCGCTCTTCCATTTGAGCTAAAAGCCTTTAAACGAGCTACTCAAGCTGTTAAATAAAATAAATAACGATAAAGATCTTGTCCTCCTATTAATCCTGAAAAACGACTAGGCTTCTTTGAAGACATTAAAGCCAAAATATATTATAATAGTTTATATTATCATCTATTTATGGTTTCTTAATGCTTAGCAAACAAAAATAATGCAATATCATGCCAAAGGTGAATAACCTAATTAAATATTATTGTAATACTTATTTTATTTATGAAAAATCGTACATGATACAGTAACTATGTTATGGTAACAGTGTTACGGTAACAATGTTACAGTAACAATATTACTTCAACAACATTGATTCATCGAAGTAACACAGAAAACAATATTCAAAGTTGTGATTCTAACTCAATTCAACAACAAAAACCAAGTGAAAACATATTCGAACAAGTCCTTATGATATGCTAAAATCTTCTACAAGACCACATCACAAAAACATCGGAACATCTACAATAAGTATACATCATAATCACACATAAAAAACACACAACAATGTTATAAGTCTCAACTAGTATTTCAAATTCAATAACGTAGCCGTCTTCATATAACCATATAAATCTTCATGACAACTTATTCAGTATCTTTCTCTTTTTTGTATGTACGATCTCTTTGCACGCCTTTTTGTGTTGGTTGATTCTCAAACAATCTTCTTCTTCTTCTTCAAATTTTCTGACATTCAAAACAAAACATTCAGCCATTAAAAACTAAACCATATGCACAAGCCGGTGGTCCATCATTAGTAATAACTTTACAGTAATAATATTACAGTAACATCATTTGTAAGGTTACGACAATGTTATAATTCGACATATTTAATCGGAAAACATCACACAATATCAAATATATTGGTTATTAAACACATATCAATTAAAAGTCAACAATAGCTAGAATTAAAATTGAATCATATAGAGTAATGTTGTTACTGTACTAATGAAGTAGTCTTGTTACTGTAACACTGTTTCAGTTTCAGTTTACATTTACTTTATTATTGTTACAGTAACAATATTACAGTAATAATGTTAAACTATATGTCGAGTATATTTACAGCTGTGACAACCCTTGCGAATGCGGAAATAAAACATAACAAGCATGTGAATTATATAGCGGAAAATACGGTGTTTTTAAAACTTTTTACATGCAAGATATAAATACGAGGAATGTCAAATAAATACAAACTAAAATAGAATATACTACAAAGAGACGTAGTCTCTCAAAATGTATCCAACATCAAAGTTATTAGCAAACTAGCTAAACAACGTCTAGAGGTGATTCATCCAGGCCAACGCCCGCTAGCTCACACCCGAACCCAAAATACCACAAGCAAAAGCCATCCAATCAAGCAACCTGTTCATCCATGAAAAACATGAACGCCACAATCAGTGGGGAGTAACTCCGGGTTCTCCCAGCCATATCACATTAAACGTACATAAACGGAAACACAAAAGTAGAAGCATGCATATATAGATATACATATGAAGTACGAGAAAGGATAAATAGGCAATTCAATATATCAAGATAAGAGCATATGAAGTACTATCCGTAACCATCATATTATAGAATGACTCGGGGAAGACACTCTTAGGCAACCATATACACTCACTAGGGCTTGTATCTCACCGTTAGCGGAATAAGTTTGATAAGATTGAGACTCGACAAACAAACCATGCCAAGTCATCCAATAATCACGAATAATCAATCATGTAATCATCCATCCAAACATACCAATACATTAACGACATCTCTCACGGTAAATGAAACGCACTAGAACCGTGTACATGGCAAGTATGATTAAAAGGCATCCACGGGATAAGCATTTCCCTGAACGCATACACGATTACATTTCGTATATGTAGACTAATTTCCTCCTGTTAGCACGACGATATAAATATCCGGTCCTAGTCTAAATCTGGTTAGACTCTCGGAATAAACCATTTTCCGATTCGACATGCAATGACATTTCGCATCCAAGACTCGGTCAATCATAGACGCCGAGTACCCCAAATTCGGTCGACATTCACGAAAGAGGCGAAAAAGAGCATAAGCATCATAACAAGCGGTACGCTACATGCAGTTGACACCATCTCGCAAGTATACAACATTTGACGGCCGGGTCGATCAACGCAAAGCGTTCGCCTCTCAACAACGTCGTCATATGCCCACTAACACATGCAATTAAGCAGTAAAGATACACTCTCCGTTCCGACATTCCAGCCTTACGAACGTGGAGGTAGCCAAGAGAATGAGAGTACAAAGCACATAGAAAATTAGTGCTCAAACCGTAGCATTTGTAAAACACTCAAAGGGGGACATATAAAAAACCGTCACCAACATGAGAATAGGGAATTATATAAATTTAACTATGATAAAAATGAATCAATACATGATACATAAGCATTAGAACAAGTTTAGGAAGTATAATGAATAAGAAACATAGATCCCCTCTCCAAAACAACGTGTTTGGAAACCAACTAAAACAAGGGTCCACTTCAAACGGTCATAACTAGAGTTCTAGACAATCAAATGCAGAAATTCTAAGTGGAGGTGATAGATTATTCTCTTACGGTTCCAACGGTAGGTCACAAACCCAAAACAAGCAAGTCACGAAGGAGATACGATCATTTTACGAAAAGGGGTCAGTGTAGGAAAACTGCGGTCGACTTTGGGAAAAAATGGCAGCGAGAAACGATGCCAGTGTCCCACGACGCTGCCAGCTTCCAAGGAACGCTGCCAGCGTCCTGGTCTGGCAGGCACGAATTGTTGGAGCCAGTGTCCTCCACAGTTAGTGCAATAACATAAATAAATCTCTGTAGGTTCACAGGGTATACTTTGTATAATAATCAATTGATTAACGTTCATCAATAACGGTTGGCTTGCTAGATAAGTTTGACGTTATTGTCATACAGATGACGGTGATCAACTGGTCCCTAAAAGTCACACCTAGAGGATGTGTTTGACGATGTGATTATTTGAGAAAATAATCATATTGATGCCCTATTATATGACTAAAAGGTTAGTCAGTGTATTTGACTAAAAGGTTAGTCAATGTGATGATGAGACGATTATTTAATAACGATTAAATAATATAAGCTGAGACGAATTAAAAGTAATTCGTAATTAAATATAAACTGTTGTATTTAATTAGCATATATATAATGTAAGCTTATGCGAATTAAAATGTTAATTCGTAATTGAATATAAAATGTTATATTGAATTAGCAAATTATAATTATACGGATAATTATAATTAACGTATATATTATACGATTGTCATATTAGATGTTGTCAAACCGGTATTAATGTATCGACTACAAAATGTTGTATGGACATATTAATACATGACAACACAAATGACATTTATAATAATAATACACATTATATATTAAAGCGAATTTAACCGAAATAAAGTCCAGATTGACTCTGGATTTTTCCGTCCATTAGTGGTTAATTAGAGGAGAAAATATCTCCCCATATAACCTAGTTTGGGCCGTGAGAAATGAATAGAAGGGAGAAAAATTGAGTTTTTATTCTAACTCTAATTCATTCTCTCTTGTGCCTCCAACTCTACACATCACAAAATTAAAAAGTTAACAGTAACTTTTCATAAAACATTCTAGCAAATTCAAGGGCATTTCTCATTCTATCTTGGGTGCTACGATTAGGAGATATCATCATTTTGATATTGTTCTTAGGCCATTAAAGCAAGGACTAAAGGTTATTTCTAATCTCTTGCTTATTATGCATTTTCGTTTATGACTATTAATCATATAATCATAATTTCATTATAATCCTGAATGATTTAAAGGGAAGTATACGGATATTTTCCCACAAGTGGTATCAGAGCCATAGGGCTATGAAATTGTTTATATGATTTTCGTAAATATTGAATTTGTATAATTTTAAAAAAAAAAAAAATTCCATTCGGCAAAATTTTTTTTTATGCCGTGTGTTTTTATTTTTTTTGGGTGTTCCATTTTGATTCAAATATTGTTATTTTAAAAGGTTGAGATAATAATATATGAATTTGTAGATGTTTTGATTTAATAATGATTGAATTAAAACGTAAATGGAATTTGATATGAATGTTAATGAACATCCTTTTGCTTTATATTTTCGGTATAAAATGATCTAGATATTCATGTTAAAAGGTTAATTTGAATCATCTAGTTTGTATCAATGTTTAATATCGATTAGATATTGTTTGTTTGTACCGATCTAGTTAATATAAGCATGATCGAATTAAAACCGTTTAATTTGATTAATTTTTTTTTTGCTGACCGTGTTAGTTCACAGTTAAAAAAAAAATTCTGTTTTTTTTTTAAAAGTGACAGCAGCAGCTTTTTGTGTAGAAAGAAAAAATTGTTTTTTTTGGTTTTTGTATAAACCGAAAAAACAAAAATTTCCGTTTTTTTTTATTAAACCAATTTTTGTTTTGTACATTATAAAGAAAATGTATGATTGTTTTTGTGAAAAAGTTCACAAAATTTTTGATACCATGTTATTTTAAAAAGGTTTAAAATAATGTTGTTGTAATTCATATTGATTATGAATTTCATTGGATTTTGATTGAAATCTCGTGATGAATTACGGAATCGTCACATGATTTAATGGTGGTTTGGATAATTAATCAACATAATTTATGCATTATGTTTTGTATGATTATTTTTTTAGTTGATGCTTTTATTATGTTGAATGTTGTTTGAATGGTTTAATTTTACGCATTTTTGTACAATCACTTGTAATTTACTAGTGTGGCCTTCGTAGATTATGTTTTCGTAATGATGGAAACATAGTCTTGGTTGTATTTTGAGATCTCGTATCTCCCCTTTGTAATTTTAATTTTTGGAATCATTTTGAATTAGAATGTAAATAGGTTTACATTTGTAATTTTTAAAATGTATTTTGAGAAGATTCAAGATGGAGATCGGTTAGCTCACTCCCGCTATATGGACCAAGATGGAACATCAAGACAAGCTTCTCGGATCCAAGGGTGGATTCCAACTTGTATTTTGTTCATTTTGGTAGTTAGGCCACACTAGGTGTTTTATTTTGCGTTTTATTTTTCCATTCTCGTTGCTTTATTCACATGATAGATAATTGCATCATATTCCGCCTAAACCAAACCACCTAAAAATGCATGAAAAATGATTCATACAGTTTGAATATTTTAATCATGGACATATAGATGTCACTCGCTTTTAGGGCCATCACCTTAGTTTAAATCATTCTCGAGTTGCTAGACATTCGTTCACTTAAAATGAATTAAACTTAAGATGATGGGACCTTCCCCTATAAATAAAAATTGAGACTAGTCTTTATAGGGAAAACTACTATGAACCCCTTCTTCGTCGGAAGTCATAATATGACCCCTTCTACGTTGGGTAAATAGTGAGTGTTGACCTATTTTTATCTCAACATTATAGTATGAGTAATATCTCGTGATTATGATGGACTAAAGGTAGAATTTACAGAAATTTATCGACCAGGAATTCTAAAAGTAGAATTAGCCAAGAGGTTGAATTGGCTTATCAATTTACAGAAATTGAGTCTTGGGATCATTTATATAATTCTTGAGAGAGGTCAATTGTATAAATGCACGAGTCATCGCATTAAACAGTTTTTCATTAGACTCAAAATTAAAACGATGAATACTTATCATATTTATTTTCTTTTTCACAGTTTTTGAATTCGTTATATACAGATATAACTGCTAAATAACAAAATGGCTGGCCATACTGATGACCCAATGCCAAGTGCCACGCTCGGACGTGAGTCCTGGCTTAAGATTTTCATGGACAATATGAATCAGTCAACGCGACTGAAGAATAACGGGTCCAACTTTGCGGACTGGGAGGCGGCATTACGGAATGCTGCCATTGCTGACGGTAAGCTCAAGTACTTGACTGAGCCACTACCGCCCAACCCAGGCCCCAATGCAGGAGCCAATGAATCACTTGCTTATAGTGATTTCATGATGGAGGCGGGTGCGATAAAGAACGTACTCATCTTTTCAATGGAATCAAATTTGCAAAGGCGATTCATTGCCCATGGTGCGAATAAGATTTTCACCACTCTCTCTAACAAGTTCTCGAAAGCTCCGAGGATCGTTAGCTATGAGCATACATGTCGCTTCTTTGAGGCGAAACTTCAGAAGGGTCAAGCGGTTAGCCCACACATTCTTGATATGTTTGAGAATGTCGAGAAACTGGAGGCACTTGGTTGCAAAATCGATGAGAAGATCGTCATTGACCGCGTTCTTCATTCACTTCATGATGGTTTTGCCCTTTTCAGGGCAAATTACTATATAAATGATATGAAGAAGAGTCTTCATCAGCTCCACTCACTTCTCGTACAGACCGAGAGTGATCTGAAATTGAGTGGGAGTCTGAAACAGGACATTCTCATGATTTCAAATAAGGACAAAGGTAAGGGCAAGGCTCAGGCCAACCTAGCAGTAGGGAAGCCGAAATTCAAAAAGCCCGGGCAAGGCAGAGTGGGCCTGGTGAGACTAGCGGTAGCTCACAAGGCAAGACAAAGAGCGATGAAGGTAACGTGGAGTGCCACCATTGCCACAAGCTTGGGCATTGGAGGAGGAACTGCCCCGTGTATCGTGAGGACATAAAAGCAGCCCGCGTCTCTCCTGTTGGTATGTCTTCATCTTTTATTCATATGATTGAGACTAACCATGCAAGTTTCGGAACTTGGTTATTAGATACTGGTTGTGTTTCTCATCTGTGTAATCATTTGCAGGGCCTAAGAAACATCACAACTCTCGCAATGGGTGATGTGGACCTGCGAGTGGGAAATAGAGCAGGAGTAGCTGCCGTTTCAGTGGGAACATATGTAATCCAACTCCCAAGTGGATTTATGTTATTTCTGAATAACTGTTACTATGTACCCAGTTTATCTAAAAACATTATTTCTGTTTTCGTACTTGATAAGGACGGTTTTTTCGTTTGTAATAAAGGATAATAGCTGTATTTTCTCTTTAAACGAAATGATTTATGGTAAAGCAGTTTCCATGAATGAGATTTATGTTTTAGATCAAACCACAGATATAATGCATGTGAAGTATGTAGTAAGAAAGCAAAGGTTGGTGACAAAGATCAAACCTATCTAGGCATTGCCGTAGGGGCACAAAATGAAAAACGCGTGAAAAGCTCATTGACAAAAACATGGGGACTATCTCC
>JAIUZE010075119.1:0-31399 GCA_022085475.1 Heliosperma pusillum | reverse complement strand
GAATGAGAGAGATGAGTTTTACCTCGAGAGAGTAACGAACCCGCTACCTATAAAGTAGCCATGACCTGTTCCGACTCAAAGCTATGGCTTGAGGCCATGCAATCCGAGATGGACTCTATGTATGAGAATGACGTATGGGATCTGGTTGATTTGCCTGATAAGGTTCGGCCTCTTCAGTGCAAATGGCTTTACAAGATAAAGCATTTCGTAGGGGGACAACCAGACACCTATAAGGCACGACTAGTGGCAAAAGGTTTCACTCAAGTGCAAGGATTGCATTATGATGAAATCTTTGCACCCGTAGTCATGCTGCGTTCCATTCGGATAATCTTAGCGATTGCCGCTTTTCATGACTATGAAATTTAGCAGATGGACGTGAAAACCGCCTTCTTAAACGGTTATTTGGAGGAGGAGTTGTACATGGTACAACCCGAAGGTTTCATTGATCCTAAAGATCCTAAGAAGGTTTGCAAGCTTAAGCGTTCCATCTATGGACTTAAGCAGGCTTCTCGGAGTTGGAATCATCGTTTCGACCAGGTGATAAAAGAGAATGGATTTACTCGATCGGTCGAGGAACCATGCTTATATATCAAGTCGAGTGGGAGCAAGATTGTCTTCCTAATATTGTATGTCGACGACATACTCTTGATTGTGAATGACATACCTCTCTTAACTTCGGTAAAAGTTTGGTTAAAGAACCACTTCCAGATGAAAGATCTGGGCGAGGCAAAAAGAATTTTGGGGATCCGTATCTACATAGATAGATCACGACGGATGTTATCCCTCAGTCAGGAGTCTTATATAGATAAGATTCTTGAGAGGTTCAGCATGACCAACTCCAAGAAGGGGAACCTTCCAATGATTTCTGGGATGCAGTTGAGCAAAGCTCAGGCACCAAGACATCGGAACAGGTCGAGTGCATGAGTCGGATTCCTTATGCATCAGCTATAGGATCGATGGGTATGCCATGCTTATGCACCCGTCCAGACTGGCATATGCATTGAGTATGACGAGTGGGTACCAAGGCAATCCAGGTTGACACACATGGATGGCTGTGTTAAGAATATCCTTAAGACCTCCGGAGGACTAAGGATTGGGTCATTGATTATGGAGGTGACACTGAGCTATATGCGCAATCGTTACGAGATGTAGCTTCCAACGAATCGAGATGACTCAAAATCTCAGTCTGGATTCGTTTTTAATCTAAATGGCGTTGCGGTCAGCTGAGGAAAGCTCCAAACAAGTGGTTATAGCAGAATTCTACGACTGAGTCCGAGTACGATGCTGCTTCAGAGGCTGCGAAGGACGCATATGGATGAGTCAATCTTACGGGACTAATTGTAGTTCCTAGTTCGGATGACCCGATCACCATCTATTGTGATAATAGTGGGTGCCATTTCCAGGCTAGGAGCCTAAGTCCAGCAAAACAAGTCTAGCATGTTGTACAACGGAAAGGACTCACATGATCCGAGATTACGTGGAGCAAAGGAGATAGTGATAGACAAGATTGCTACGGATGATAACGCGCAGATCCTATCATAAACCATTGAGATATGATAAGCATGAAGGGCACGTTATTTCCATAGGAATCAAACGTGTTCCTGAGTTGTATTAGTTGTTTTATATGGATTAGACACCTGTATCTTTTTCATAAAACTATTAATAAAATCATCGTATTGTTTTATATTTTGTTTTTCATGTGGGTTGTACTGACAACATTGAACACCACAAAGTGAACTGAATTACATTATATTTGTTTTGGTCCGTAATCGTCTACATGAGCGGATATCTCTGGCAATTATTCTGTGAAGTCGATTGATGGTGGGTTCAACGAGCCATAAGTCAAACAGTTGACTGATCGATCACATATGCGAGTTATAATGATACCTCGCAGGACATTTTTGTGACAACGTTATGGAGTCCTAAATGTTTCAGAACATTAGGTGACAGGTCGTGGATAGGACGTCCATAGTGTTCCTAGAGTCGATTCTTTTGACTATCGACTGTCTCTTGAGATTAAGGCAGTTTTTGGGTGACTTTGGTTTCTTTCTCATGGTCGACCGTAACAGGAGGCTAAGTAGATTTTCACCGGGTCATTTCATACTGCGCTTGTATCTGCAAGATTCGAGTTGAAGAAAATATCCAACCTTTATCAGGATATGATATTTCTCAGGGCCACTCGAGGAGCTGTAACTGAAATGCATGACCATGCTCGAATAAAGATTCGTTTATCAGTTAAGTTACTCTCTAGTCGGGGAAACCACTCTTGATAATGATCACTTGTAAACTACGACCTTTGTGAATACGGACTTTGCAAATTGGTTTACATTGAGTGGGAGAAATTTATTATGGATATGAGAATCGGTTATCGCACATACACTTGTACGGACAAGTGGGAGATTGTTGGAGCTAGTGTCCTCCACAGTTAGTGAAATAACATAAATAAATCTCTGTAGGTTCACAGGGTATACTTTGTATAATAATCAGTTGATTAACGTTTATCAATAACGGTTGGCTTGCTAGATAAGTTTGACGTTATTGTCATACAGATGGCGGTGATCAACTGGTCCCTAAAAGTCACACCTAGAGGATGTGGTTGAGAGATGTGATTATTTGAGAAAATAATCATATTGATGCCCTATTATATGACTAAAAGGTTAGTCAGTGTATTTGACTAAAAGGTTAGCCAATGTGATGATGAGACGATTATTTAATAACGATTAAATAATATAAGCTGAGACGAATTAAAAGTAATTCGTAATTAAATATAAACTGTTGTATTTAATTAGCATATATATAATGTACGCTTATGCGAATTAAAATGTTAATTCGTAATTGAATATAAAATGTTATATTGAATTAGCAAATTATAATTATACGGATAATTATAATTAACGTATATATTATACGATTGTCATATTAGATGTTGTCAGACCGGTATTAATGTATCGACTACACAATGTTGTATGGACATATTAATACATGACAACACAAATGACATTTATAATAATAATACACATTATATATTAAAGCGAATTTAACCGAAATAAAGTCCAGATTCACTCTGGAATTTTCGGTCCATTAGTGGTTAATTAGAGGAGAAAATATCTCCCCTAATAACAAAAATTGTGCCGTGAGAAACAAGGGGTAAGAGGAAAAATTGAGATTTTGATTCTAACCCTAATTCATTTCTCTCTTGTGCCTCCATCATTCACACATCACAAAATTAAAAGTTAACAGTAACTTTTAACAAAAACATTCTAGCAAATTCAAGGGCATTTCTCATTCTATCTTGGGTGCTACGATTAGGAGATATCATCATTTTGATATTGTTCTTAGGCCATTAAAGCAAGGACTAAAGGTTATTTCTAATCTCTTGCTTATTATGCATTTTCGTTTATGACTATTAATCATATAATCATAATTTCATTATAATCCTGAATGATTTAAAGGGAAGTATACGGATATTTTCCCATAAGTGGTATCAGAGCCTAAGGGCTATGAAATTGTTTATATGATTTTCGTAAATATTGAATTTGTATAATTCTTAATAAAAAAAAAATTTCAATTCGGCAAAATTTTTTTTTATGCCGTGTGTTTTTATTTTTTTGGGTGTTTCATTTTGATTCAAATATTGTTATTTTAAAAGGTTGAGATAATAATATATGAATTTGTAGTTGTTTTGATTTAATAATGATTGAATTAAAACGTAAATGGAATTTGATATGAATGTTAATGAACATCCTTTTGCTTTATATTTTCGGTATAAAATGATCTAGATATTCATGTTAAAAGGTTAATTTGAATCATCTAGTTTGTATCAATGTTTAATATCGATTAGATATTGTTTGTTTGTACCGATCTAGTTAATATAAGCATGATCATTTTGATATTGTTCTTAGGCCATTAAAGTAAGGACTAAAGGTTATTGCTAATCTCTTTCTTATAATGCATTTTCGTTTATGACTATTAATCATATAATCATAATTTCATTATAATCCTGAATGATTTAAAGGGAAGTATACGGATATTTTCCCATACGAATCACACGAATTTCACAATTTCACTAAGGCATAACACAAATATCATCTATCATCACAAATCATCAATTCTCATATCAATTATCAACTAACAACAACCATCATCAACAACACAATTCCTAATATTACTAATCATATTCTAAATACGATTTCTAACATAGAAAACACATGAAAACACGTAAATGATATCGAGTAACCCTTCACCGTTACCTTTATGCGTCTTTAAACGACTTCTAAGCCTTCCTCCACTAGATAGTAATCTTTGTCGGGGTCTAGAAAGTTTCACCTACAATTAGATAATAAAAGATGAATATAATTCACCTTTGAGAAAGACGGATAAATTGAAAAGCGAGAAAGGCGGTAATTTTATTACCAAATAAGATAGAGGAAGATGAGAGGGAAGGAATAAGACGAACTTGAGCGAATTTAAGCGAGTAACGAAGAAGTAGCGATGATTCTAAGATGGATCAAATATGGAGGCTAGGGATTTGGGGTTTACTTGGTGAGGAAGAAGAAGAAGATTGAATGAGGGAGTTAGGGTTGTGAAGGAGTATATGAAGGAGTAAGTGGAAAAATATTGGAAAAAGCCCATAAGCGTCTTAAGACGTAACTTACTCGGAATCTTGCGTAAAGTCCAAATACGAACTCGGAATTTCTAAATTAGACACGGAAAATTTAATTCTAAACTAAAACTAAATTTCGCTGAAAAGTATCCGTATAATATTTTTAAATTACAAATAGGGTACATTTGCGGGTCTTACAATCACCCCACCTTTTAAAACGTTTCGTCCTCGAAACTTGAGAGTAGAAAACAAAAGTATCAAGGACAAGAATCGGTTTTCAAAATTAATACGAAAAATTTTATAAGGGAAGCATTTATGAAACGAGGTTCATCTCGAAAATGGTTTAAGGATATTTTCACAAGTGCGAAACTTTATTTACGAATCACAAGAGTGCCCGTCGCGAACGAGAACTCTAGCTATCAAAATCAAATCAAAGTCGAAATAGTGAAATCGAAAATCAAACAAGTGTTAGTAAGTGCAGGACTAGTCACCCGACGTCTCCAATAACAAGTCCAAACATCCAACCAAACACAAAATCCAATTATAAAAGCGAAAGAAATCTATTTTCTCCAAAAAGAGGATACAAAGTCCATCTTTAGACTTCTTTGAAAAGTTAAATTAGAAATACAATATGGAAATTCGAAGATTTTCTCAAAAATAAACTCAAAATAACACGACATTACACCTACATAGAGCGACTAGCACATCTCACACACAATTCAGGGTAACAAAATATATACAAAACACGCAAAAACGAAACAAATCGAACTCTTAGGGATATGAAGATCAAGAAAAAGTCGGAAGGAATATCTACAAGAATTCGACATCACTAACTCTACTAATAAACCAAATTCTCAAGAGAATGCAATTTACCCAATTTGCAACTCATCATTTTCAATCATCAGAATTCCTACAATAATATTCCATAATCACGAGATTTCAAGCCAATAACCTAATTATTCAGATCCATTTAGTATCCACTAAAGTCCATCGGCACGGTAGACTCCACAACTAACAATCCACATGTAGGATTCATTACGTACTCTAATCGTCTTAGTTTCATCAAAACTCTTACTAGAAACCACCAACAAAATATTTATATCTAGGGAAACATGATCGCTAACAACCTTAAGTAAAAGGAGACTTTCCATGAAATTCCCTTGATTCAATTTACTTCAAACTCATTATCCTAAATTTGCAATGAACTTTCTCATCTTCGAAAGTCAAAACACAATCAAAGCAACAAACATAATTATCTAAGATTCAACTAGCCTCATCCAAAGTCTCACGACAAGGGAAAATCCACAATCCATTATCAGTTATAATAATTCTTTAATACGCGATAACATTCTTAATTCGATCATTACTACGCTCGAAGCCGCAAATATAAATAGTCACATTAGCAAACTATGGTGGTTACTAATCCTCAAGATAAATGGGTTCACCATTCTATCTCTATAATCCATAACAACTGAGGACTCACTATCCAAAGCTTGCAACGAACATTTCTCAATCTCAAACTATGATTCCTTAAGAATAAAAGAGAATTACTAATTCCAAACCACAAATGACCAATCACTTGGCAATCAGACAACCATTTAAATCATCTAGTTCATCTAAAACTCAAAATGAATCGATTTTCATTTATGACATATACTCCTCAAACTTTGGTTACCGGCTTAATTACCCTAAAGAAGAGTCTCTTTTAGAATCCACCAATTAGAGACATATAATTCCCAAATTATATCCTAAGCAACCGTTATAATACCCAACAACAACGAACTATTATCACGCTCAACACGATTTCCAAAATAGCACTACAATAGCAAGCTCAATAAATGAAGCCATCAAGAGAGTACAATACCACCAACAGATTCATCCTAAGGTTTAAATCCCAATTCTATTTATGTTCAAAATCAACACAAAGCTAGCTAACAACCTAATCATCTCACCAGAGGAAAGACAATGACACCATGACATTGGAAACGATAGGAGATTTCGAGGGAAACACGAACGCGATAAGATCGGACGAAAATTAGAGGAACGTTAGAGGCAAGGAGCCAAAAGCTAGATATTGGATAGATATAGCCATGAATATAGCCAAGCAAAGGAAGAGATAAGAGAAAATAATTTCCTAGAAATCGGGCTTAGTAGAAACTTGCATGAAAGAAAATAGAAAGGGATAATGGCACGAGTAAAAGGTTTAAGGTTTAATCCACAAAATTCCCCTTTCAAACTCAGGGCGATACTAAAACATCTTAATTATTCCTCTACAAAGGTCTCTTACAAGGGACCATCGCCACGTACAATCATCAAAGTAAGGTACACCTGAATTCGACAAATCGACTACAACCCAATTCATCCATCCTTTCATATCACACGGATTCCCAAATGCGGAATTGCAACTCAAGCATAGTAACATTCCTTTAGCTTAAATATTCAACACAATCTCAAAGGTTTCTTTAACTGAAGGACTAACAAATACTCCCTTATACTCGGTCATTTTCAACTCATATAGCCCACGAGTTCATTATTAACAAAGTACAACCTCAAGTCAAACATCATCATTAACGTCCCAAGGTATTTCCATCAAAGCTCACATCATCGAATCTCGCTCATATCTATAATCCTCAAGTAATATGGTTCAACTTACAACGAAACCTTACTACTTCAAACGAGTCTCCGATACCATAAGATAAGATCATATCTTTAAATCCAAGAACTATAGCCAAATGCTTTTCCACCAAGCCTATACTCACAAACACACAATAGGAAACCACAAGACGTCACTTAACCTCAAAAGTATTTCGCACCTCAAGATATCATTCAAAACTTCTTATTTACACCAATTAGACATATCATAAGCATGGTCTTCAAAACAATACTAAACTTCTAAGTCCAAAAGACTAAATTACTAATGAGTTAAGAAGTCATAGCCAACTCATTCGACCTTACACCATCGAATATCATGAACCACTTACACACAAGTCATGGCAAGCGTTTATACATTAAAATCATTAAACATACCTTACCACACTTTCCTCAAGGATACCAACTCTCACTACTAGGGAAGAACTTAAGTCTACACAATTTTTTTCTCGAATCCCTAATTCATTCTAATCAACACTAACATTCCACCAAGTCTAAAATTTTTCCGACCAAGTACAATATGCCACAAACAAAAGGGTATGGTGTCCACAAAAGGTCACATAAGGAAGTTGAGGGTACAAATTGATAAGGAGGAGGAAAGTAACAAGAGTAATTTCCAAGGGGAAAAGAAGTTAGATGATGAAGAAGCACTTAGATAGAAGGAAGAGAGCATGATACATTAAGGACGAGAGAAAACATCGATGAGGAAGAAATACACTTCAATTAGGTTGTCAATCTTCAATCTTCGGTAGAGGATACTTCTTCTAGGTAACACATGATCCACCTCAAGACGGTAGATACAAACAAACATAACATCACTCAACACAATCAACAAACAAGTTAGAACCTAACAAACATCAAGTACACCAAAGACTACCACCTTAGGTCCTTAAGTCTACCCATCTCTCATTATTATTTCAAGGTCAAGTAATTTAAGTTTAGGGTTCACGTGTGTGCGTCGGGAGCGTTAAAGCTCTGATACCAACTGTGACAACCCTCGCGAATGCGGAAATAAAACATAACAAGCATGTGAATTATATAGCGGAAAATACGGTGTTTTTAAAACTTTTTACATGCAAGATAGAAATACGAGGAATGTCAAATAAATACAAACTAAAATAGAATATACTACAAAGAGACGTAGTCTCTCAAAATGTATCCAACATCAAAGTTATTAGCAAACTAGCTAAACAACGTCTAGAGGTGATTCATCCGGGCCAACGCCCGCTAGCTCACACCCGAACCCAAAATACCACAAGCAAAAAGCTATTCAATCAAGCAACCTGTTCATCCATGAAAAACATGAACGCCACAATCAGTGGGGAGTAACTCCGGGTTCTCCCAGCCATATCACATTAAACGTACATAAACGGAAATACAAAAGTAGAAGCATGCATATATAGATATACATATGAAGTACGAGAAAGGATAAATAGCCAATTCAATATATCAAGATAAGAGCATATGAAGTACAATCCGTAACCATCATATTATAGAATGACTCGGGGAAGACACTCTTAGGCAACCATATACACTCACTAGGGCTTGCATCTCACCGTTAGCGGCATAAGTTTGATAAGATTGAGACTCGATAAACAAACCATGCCAAGTCATCCAATGATCACGAATAATCAATCATGTAATCATCCATCCAAACATACCAATACATTGATGACATCTCTCACGGTAAATGAAACGCACTAGAACCGTGTACATGGCAAGTATGATTAAAAGGCATCCACGGGATAAGCATTTCCCTGAACGCATACACGATTACATTTCGTATATGTAGACTAATTTCCTTCTGGTAGCACGACGATATAAATATCCGGTCCTAGTCTAAATCTGGCCAGACTCTCGGAATAAACCATTTTCCGATTCGACATGCGATGACATTTCGCATCCAAGTTTCGGTCAATCATAGACGCCGAGTACCCCAAATTCGGTCGACATTCACGAAAGAGGCGGAAAAGAGCACAAGCATCATAACAAGCGGTACGCTACATGCACTTGACACCACCTCGCAAGTATACAACATTTGACGGCCGGGTCGATCAACGCAAAGCGTTCGCCTCCCAACAACGTCGTCATATGCCCACTAACACATGCAATTAAGCATTAAGGATACACTCCCCGTTCCGAAATTCTAGCCTTATGAACGTAGAGGTAGCCAAGGAAATGAGAGTACAAAGCACATAGAAAATTACTGCTCAAACCGTAGCATTTGTAAAATACTCAAAGGGGGGCATATCAAAAACCGTCACCAACATGAGAATAGGGAATTATATAAATTTAACTATGATAAAAATGAATCAATACATGGTACATAAGCATTAGAACAAGTTTAGGAAGTATAATGAATAAGAAACATAGATCCCCTCTCCAAAACAACGTGTTTGGAAACCAACTAAAACAAGGGTCCACTTCAAACGGTCATAACTAGAGTTCTAGACATTCAAATGCATAAATTCCAATTGGAGGTGATATCTTATCCTCTTACGGTTCCAACGGTAGGCCACAAGCCCAAAACAAGCAAGTAACGAAGGAGATACGATCATTTTACGAAAAGGGGTCAGTGCAGGAAAACTGCGGTCGACTTTGGGAAAAAATCGCAGCGAGAAACGCTGCCAGCGCTGGACGACGCTACCAGCGTCCAAGGAACGCTGCCAGCGTCCTGGTCTGGCAGGCACGAATTACACGAATTTCACAATTTCACTAAGGCATAACACAAATATCATCTATCATCACAAATCATCAATTCTCATATCAATTATCAACTAACAACAACCATCATCAACAACACAATTCCTTATATTACTAATCATATTCTAAATACGATTTCTAACATAGAAAACACATGAAAACACGTAAATGATATCGAGTAACTCTTCACCGTTACCTTTATGCGTCTTTAAACAATTTCTAAGCCTTCCTCCACTAGATAGTAATCTTTGTCGGGGTCTAGAAAGTCTCCAACTACAATTAGATAATAAAAGATGAATATAATTCACCTTTGAGAAAGACGGATAAATTGAAAAGCGAGAAAGACGGTAATTTTATTACCAAATAAGATAGAGGAAGATGAGAGGGAAGGAATAAGACGAACTTGAGCGAATTTAAGCGAGTAACGAAGGAATAGCGATGATTCTAAGATGGATCAAATATGGAGGCTAGGGATTTGGGGTTTACTTGGTGAGGAAGAAGAAGAAGATTGAATGAGGGAGTTAGGGTTGTGAGGGAGTATATGAAGGAGTAAGTGGAAAAATATGGGAAAAAGCCCATAAGCGTCTTAAGACGTAACTTACTCGGAATCTTGCGTAAAGTCCAAATACGAACTCAGAAATTCTAAATTAGACACGGAAATTTTAATTCTAAACTAAAACTAAATTTCGCTGAAAAGTATCCGTATAATATTTTTAAATTACAAATAGGGTACATTTGCGGATGTTACAACAGCGGTAGGTTAACTAATCGCAGCTGTTGCTGTATACCTCCAGTTTTCCTAAAAACATATCTAGTTATGAATTTCACAATATCATAACCTTAACTTTTTCTCAAACAATATGAACACATACATAAATCCGAAATCGAACAATATAAACATGAGATTATAATACAATTTAAATATTCATATAATCGCAAATTATTAAATAAATCAATCGTAAATTAACAAAGCACAAACTAAAATTGCTGCTCAATTTCACCATGTCATAACCCTAATTTTTTGCAAAATTACTATGAACATTACAATCGGCACTAATCGCATGAACAATAGACAACAACATTATGAACACATACACTATCAGATTGAATATCAAAGTCTTACATAATTTCGCATAACTTTCAGTCGAATCGTACATAAAATCATACGTTGAATTCGAAAATCAACGAGAAATCATCGGGAAATCGATTGAAATTATGCAATCAATCGAACGATCAGATACGCCAGTTCGATTCAAATTTTCAATTGAATTATTCTTGAATTACAAATTAACATTAGATTTGAATATTTTGAAGTACGGGAAAATGAAAGTTCAGAGATTATAATTAGGTTTGAAAATTTAGGGAAGTTAGACTGGAGAGAAAAAAAAGGAGTTGAACGTTGTTTGTTTAGAGAGAGAGTGAGATAAGAGAGAGAAAGTAAGATTGAGTTATGAGCTCTTATAATAGAATTGCAAGTTTATATAGTATGAGCTAGGATTAATCTCAGCCCTTGATTTGTATAAGATCTAATGGCGGAGATTCACGGGACGTACTCACCTAAGATATGTGTACTCACCGGATGCAATTTCTATATATATATATATATATATATATATATATATATATATCATGAAAACCAATTATACAAACTGATGCAGGAGCATACCTATTAGAACGAACAAATGAAGCCCTTATTATTCTTGACATTTCAAATTCGTACCATTCCCTTGACTTTAGAGCTAAATATCTCAGAATATATAGCTAATTTTGACGTGATTTCACTTGGAAATGAAAGTGCACGATGTTAGCTTTTCAACAAGTGGTCACACGCTTTATTTGGATAAATAACGAATGAGATATGATCGTTTTAAGTCGAGCTGTACAAATCTTACGCGGGTGGCACATATGGACGGACATTCAACAATACAAGGATTTGATCACAAGGTGGAAAAGATGGATGAAATTAGTACTTTCCTAAATATAGATTTGTTATTATTTTACTAGTTTGAATAAAGGTAGTAATCTTATTTCCTAATCTGGAATGAGGAAATTATCATATTATTTCTTAATTACTTCTAGTTAGTTTAAGGAAAGTAGTAGTAGTATAAATACTAAGCTTTGTAATCACTTTAAATACACAATTGAGAATTGAATTCAAGTTATTACTTGTTTGTTCTTATTAGCTTGCGAGCTTTAAGTTCTACTCTCACCCAAACCAAATGTTACACTTACCTTATTTGGACCATCTAAACCAAACTACTCATTCCTTTTCGGGTAACAAATAAGACCAACTACTCCTCATTTACCCTATATATTTACACGATATGTCATCACCCCACCCACCCAACTAACATTAAATAATCAACTGGTCCTACTTTCATTCCAATACTACCCTTCCCTTTTCTATGTTTTCTTAAAACTAGTGCTCCCTCCCATGTAACCTTTGGTTTGGATGGGAGGGAGTATTATTTACTTCTTGCGAGAAGGAAATAATAACCATTCATCCTTGCGAGGTTGAATTTGTGTTTGCTTAATATCTTGCGAGGTTGAGAGTTTACACACGAGTTGGTCAAGTTGTCTTGCGAGATCACTTGATTAATTCAAGCCTTAGTTGAGTGATTTTGCGAGATTATCTTGACTAATTCATATCCGCGTTATTCGAGTAGTCTTGCGAGATTGCTAGTTTAATTCAAGTTTAATTTGTTAATCTTGTGAGATATCACAACTTATCCATATTTTTTATCTAGTTTTTATTTCAACTGCAATATTATCTCTGATAAGTAAAATATTGTAATTTATTTTACATCACAAACACCAACAAAGTCAATGCTACTACTTGTGGGTTATAAACTATAAACTTAGGGATAAATAACTTCAATTGATACATGTCTGTCGGGCTTTCTCTTCTTTGAAAGCCAAATATTTGACTAGGCATGCTCACTTGGTATCTAAATAAGGCTCGTTACCTTTAAAATAATAAACTGAGCGCTAACAATTATAAATCATCATAAGAACCTCTAAGGATAGATTACTAGGAAATGTGGAATATCTTTGTGAAATTTGTCATTTTAGAAAATATGAAACATCTTAAAGAATGGATGGAGTGGTATTACTTCATACTCTCTCCGTTTCGGCTATTAATTTATTTTTACTTTTGATATCAAGACTAAGGAGAGGGACGATGACCAATTATGAATAGTTGAATTGAATAACAAGTGGAGAACAGTTCAATTTGTTGATCAAATTATAATTAGAAAACTCTTGTCAATATAAAAGGGTAAATAATTGACTAAAACACTTAAAATGAAAAAGATTAACAATTGACGAGACGACGGAAGTTCTTTAATTGTGCAAGCTACAACCTACAACCTACAACCTACAACCTACTAGCGTGTTGTACTATTTAATGTGTATGTGCAAATACAACGCTTCTTAAACAAAAGTTACTTGAATACTTTTCGCGTTCATACTTGTACATATTATTGAATGATTGAACCCCATCAAAAATCGCAATCAATAAGAGGACTAAAGGTGTGTGATGCACACAACACGAGACCAGACTTCCAAGCTAGCCAGTGGATGGGTCCTTACCCTTTTGCCTCCCAACTAGAATAAATAATTTTAAATTATAAATAGACACTTGAATAAACTTAGTAAGTAATAAGAAGATTCGAAACAATTAAAATATTAATTGCTGGAAAAAGGGAAGGCACCATGATGAAACCTGTTGCACCATTGCTCATCTTCAGCTTAGTTTTAATCTCACTTCCCATTGGTCACTCTCTTCCATTCATCGTACTCCATGGTACTTTTTTCTTTCTTATGCATTATTAATTACACTCATTCTCTTATTACACGGTTATATACCATGTGTTTTGATAACATGTGACGGCGTCATTTTTTGGTATATAATGACGACATTGAAAACAATACTTTTCTTTTAATCATAAAAGTGATAACTATTTATTAAAAAAATAATTACTATTTATTAAAAGGTGGTTACTATCAATTAATCGTACCGTACCACCGTTTTAAAAGGGTCTTTCAATCATGTGTAGTAATATACGGTCTACTTGTTCTATCATATTACGAGTGTATAAATTACCATATACGAAGTATGTAATTGCCAATTCTATTGCTAAATAATAGTTGGTTCACCAATAAGTCTTGCTTGTGACGGGGTGACCCGTCGCAAGCTTGCGACGGGTCAAATCCCCCTCACAAAGAGCAAGTGGCAAGGCAAGTGGGGGGCTCCATTTGCACCCCACTTGCCTCCACTTGCCCTTTGTGAGGGGGATTTGACCCGTCGCAAGCTTGCGACGGGTCGGTTCGTCACAAATGAGAATTTGTGTTGGTTTACATGTTATTTGGGGTGGGTTTCGTTGTTTTAGGTTAGCATGAATGTATGATAGCATCTTGTTCGGCTGTAAAAAAAATTTGAAATCACAAAAACTAAATTGAGATAGTGTAGGCTGTAGCTTGCACAATTATACTATAATGTGGACTAAATTTATTTATGATGTGGAACGAGTCTCATTTCACATTTCATGTTATGCAAGTCATTTTGTTATATATTATAGGGTTTTTTTTGTCGTAAAATACATAATATTTAGATCACCTTGCACGAATATACCTAACATTGTTTTTTTTACCTAAAAGTACCTAAAGTTTATTTGTCATTTGTTATAAAATACTCCTTCAGTCCCGGTCATTTGTTTACCATTTCCTTTTTTGGGTGTCTCATTCATTTGTTTACCTTTCTATTTTAAGAAAGTTTTTCATGAGTAATTTTAACACTCAATGAGACTATTGTCTTCTTGTCAACCACTTAGCACAACCACAAATGGTCCCTTACTCATTTCTTGATCTTTGTGCCAAAACCAAAGGTAAACAAATGACCGGGACGGGAGAGTACCAATTAACGTTTTTCCCAATAAAAAATTGACTTTGGAGTTTGACTTGATAGAATAATGTGATTTTTTCTATTCTTTTCCTATTCCCTTTCTTTACAGTCAGTTAATTACATAATTTAACTTTTTTTTTCCTCCTCTCCAAATATGTCACCTTACATATCAACTTTCAAATATCAAGAGGATAAAGTTAAATATAATAAATGATATGTGTAAAATGCTTGCTAATTGTAATGTTATGATTTTAATTATAAAAAAGTCACTTTTTTAGGTTAAGTCAAAACGAAATCTTGATTTTTTTGACGGAATCCGTTAGTTGTTACTTGTAAACAAAAAAATATAAACTTTAAATATTTTTGGGCAAAAAAATAATGTTAGATAACTGCATCCAAAGTGACCAAATATGAGGTACCTTTTTGTAAGAAAACCCTATTCTATAAGTGAGAAATTGGTTATAAGAAGTTCTAACGTTAATTGTCTTGACTCACATACACATAGGGTGAGGTAGCACATTCCACTTTAATGAGTTTCTAACCCAACCAATGTTAATGTTGGTCAGCTTTAATATAGCCAATGTTATCCGGATTGAGATAGAATTAATAGAGTAGGTAGAATCGAATCGGTAGAATCGAATTATAGGATCGGAAGATCCTACAAACTTACTAAATATAGTATTTTTCTTTTTTAAAAACATGATATTGAATATCAAAATTCGTATTTATTAATATATATACCCGTAACTTATAGACGATTAATAATTTTAGTGTCATTGTATGAACATGTTCTATAACGTAACTTACACAAAATTCGGATTTTACAATGTCGTTATATAAAACACAGTCCCTCCGTAGCAAGCAATTGTTGTTCTATTCTTTTTTTGGTATCTTCGTCAATTGTTGACTTTTTTATATTAGGAAAGTTTTTTTAGAGTAATTTGACACACCCCCAATGAGACTGTTCACTTATCATTCACTAAGTATAAACACAAATTGTCACCCACTATTTCCTTGGTATTTGCCAAAATAAAAGGACAATAATTGATCGAGCCGGAGGGGGTATTTTTATTCTTGTATGATAAAATCTGATTGTAGGATCGTATTATGATTCTACTTATGGAAATTTACAAACAAGTAGGATCGCAAGATTCTAAATTGAACATTTTTAAATTGTAAAATCGAAGAATTGTAGGATGGAATCGGGATTCTGATAATAATGATATAGGCCCAATTTTCTAACACCCGCTTATAACTTATTGTGATTTGTTAGACCATTCACGAGCTTCAATATTCAAGTGTAATAGTCCTATTAAATTTGGATCATGCATAACTTGGCATCTTCTCAAGGTAGTAAAATAATGTGTATAGAACTTGTAAGTGAATTGGTTGTGTATAAGACTGGTGTGACAATTTCGTTACGTCATTCAAACTTGTGTAACTTGCTACTCCCTCATATTCTTTGTATTCTTCCCCTTTACTTTTTGCATAAAGAATAAGAAAATTAATTTAGGCCACACAAAATATACTACCTACATACAATTCAATATGGACCACACAAAACAATCCAAAAAAGTAAATAGGGAAGAAAATTTGAATAGACAATTATGAAAATAGGGAAGAATAGATGGAATAGGAGGGAGTAGTATTTATTTTGGTGCCACCTTGAACAAATTAGAAGACTTTAGATTAGGTTAATCATTACTTTTGGTTTTCTCCATGAAAAGTGCTTTTTGTTTTTGCTATAGTAGAACAAATCGTAAGAAAAATAAAAATCGTAAGATAATCGTCACCTTTATAGTGTACTCCATGAATACAAGAGCAAAACATATTCATCATGGGTTGAAAAACATCTTTTTTCCGAAGCCCGAATTAATAATCTACATATTACTCCTAGGTAGGGAAAAAATTCAAAAAATAAATAAAATGAATCAAAGGGAATTGATATCATTGAGACCATGGCCGATCAAAAAGCATTCAATGTCTTATTTTGGTTTGGTGAATTGTAAAAAATTATCCTCCCTCTGATCAAAATCAAAGATAATATGTGTCGTGCACGGAAGCGTCTTGAAATAGATGCAATAAATAAAAGACACAAGATTTACGTGGTTCACTATCAATGTGATAGCTACGTCCACAAGGGCGAGAAAATTTTTTCACTATGTCGGGAGAATTACATATTACAAAAGATGAACACAAAGTTTTTCTAGATCTGGCTCTTAAAACTCTCAATGTGTTTGCCTCACAAATCTCTCCTTAAAGAAATAGCTACGCTAAGGTAGTGTTTATATAGTAAACTACCTTGACTAACACTAATCGAATTAAGAAATAAATAATAATAAACAAACTATCCTAATTAACTTAGGAAACTAACAATTAATAAACAAGTTATTAATCAACTAAAACATTCACATAAGTGATATCAAACTAAGAAATTGGAGGGACCCACATATTCCTAATACTAACCATAGTCACGTAGCAAAGTACACTAGTTGCTGCTCAAATTCGTACGTAGACTCACGAGTTAGTCGGATTGTGCTTCTCCGTTATTTTCTTCCTTAGTCCGTTTTCATCTTTAATCTTACTCCGACATATTTCGTAAGCGACATATGAGTCACATACTAAAAATCTCCACCTTGACTCAGACAGTCGCATTTAGCAAACGACTTCCAAACCACTCAACCACTATACATGTCACTCTCAAGTAGACAAGTATCTGCCATGTTCTAGTAAATGAGCGCTCACACTAGAACACCATAAACTCCACCTTGAGTCTATAACCATGCAATATACCCTGGACTAGGTCTGCCGTCCAATAAGCCCTGGACTAGGCCTGCATCCATTTAGCCCTGGACCGGGCCGCTCAAGGCTCCACCTCGAGCTCAGCACCCCGAAGGGTCTAGACATAACTGTCTATATTCAACAAGTCCAAGCAATGTTTGAACTTGCTGAATGGAACCGGCTTAGTGAAGCAATCTGCAGGATTGTCAGCTGTTTCCACTTTCTTCACCTTGATTCTCTTCTCGTTCCTCAGAAAATGATATCTGACATCTATGTACGTGCTTGGTTCTGTCATGATGCACTTGATCCTTCGCCAAACAAATATCACAATATAACGAAGCTGTGACACCCTCAAATTTGCGGAAAGAAAAAAAATAATTTAACTGAATAAAATATGAGAATACATAACAAGGGTGTCATAAATAAAAAGGGTTCATACAAAAGGAAAATAATATTATACATAAAAATTATACAAGACGGGAGACATATCTCCCGTATAAATACGGAAATAAAAGAGTGTATAATAATATACAATCTAAGAACCGAATATAGGTCCAAGGTAAATACTTCGCTCGCTAGCTCGTCAATGTACCCCCAAATATGCATTCACCACCTGTTCGACCGCATTAAATATAAACACGGAAGCCACAGTCAGTGGGGAGTAACTCCGAGTTCTCCCAGCCACGAAATGTCGAGTTTAATAAAACATGAATAACATAAAAGCAATGTATATGGAAAATACAAAACCTTAACATATATGATATGCGTTTCATGTTATGAAACAATTAACTAACATATAACCTAGCATATGAAAGCTATCATGTGAATCCGATAATAAACTATAACACGAGGTAGGGAAGCTGGTATGCTAGCTCAGAGGTTACCGTTAACATGGCCATGATACACTCAAAACCTAATCAACACGTAATCATGTGAATCAGTTAACAACCGGTAATCCAAACTCTATCAACCTTAGCCGGCTTGCATCTCACCTTCTAAGATTCATAGAATCATACAAACATGAAAGACCAATACGTCTAGAAACAGGCATAAGTTCTTAGGACAGTCAATAGAAGACTTCTGTAACTCGAGTCTATACCACGAGGTAGGATATACTTCTATATTTAGGCTCAGCGGTTACCCTAATAACATGGCCCAAATACAAAGCACACATCTAGGCTCAGCGGTTACCCTAATAACATGGCCCAGATCCAAAGCACATATCTTAGCTCAAAGGTTACCCTAATAACATGTCCAAGATACGACTCAACCCTAAACCTAGACTGCGCAGACCTAGAGAAATGCGAAGATCCATCGCATCTAAGACCCATGATACAATCACATGAGTACACCCTAAGAAGATCCATCAAAGGGGTTGGCTAGTACTAAAGCTGACTCCATTTCCCAAAGTGGAAACCATGGCAGCCATGCCCCGACTTGAAGATCCATCAAGCCGAGACACAAAAGCTATCATCAGGTGAACATATACTCGTTAAAGACAGTACTTGCCTATCTATGTCATGGTCCAAGCTACTCATTTAGAATTAGAATGGTCAAGACGCCATATTTTCATAATTCTCTATGGGTACTTAGTCAACACGACACCAACATATAATCAAACCGTCACAGGAACAACCTCCTATCATGTGACTAATTACATATAACTCATATTCAAATATCATATCGCCTCATATCTACTAAGGCTAATTCAATAATTAAATAAAACCTTACTTGAAGACAAATCCCCGACACGAGTCCCGCGACGGGTCATCAGTCAAATCGGGGCTGACTAGATCTTAGTTTGACCAAACCCGTTGGATCAAACCGGCTAGAAACAGAGTCTTTATCACATAGACATAAAATCAACATATTCATTACATGTTATTTTATTACTACTTCTAACATGTGAATTATCATATTATACCCAAAACCCGCTTGACTTAAATGATCTCAACGTAAACTAATCTCGTATTATAATTTCCAACATGTGAGAAATAATAATTTTATGAAAACCTTTTTAATTAAATATTTTACTTATTAATATTTCCCACTTGCTAAATATTACAAAACACGATAAAATGACAATAACTCAAAAACCGTCACAAGTCCCAAAGTGGGACCCACGGGCTGATTTGGGCCGTGACATTACATGGGCCTGGACTGGGCCCACGGGCCTAGTTGGGCTGTTTTGGGTTTTTTATCGACTTTACTAAAAACCGTTTCCTAATATTTCCCGCATGCTTTAACATATTTAAAACCCGTCAAAACAACAACCAAACAATCAAACATCGACACAACTCAAAGACCAAAACCCGGACCCACCATGGACCATCCCAGACCGGTCTGGACCGGGCCTGAACCGGCTGGTTTGGGTCCGGTTTCCAGCCACCTTCCACGGCCACTGATGTAGTGGAAATAGTTGTGAAGTAGGGATGTCGATCTCAGGGACGGTTGTTGTTCAAAATTGATCTAAAAGTCTACTAAAAGTCTCTTGCAAGTCACAAAGTGATTTGGGTTTGGGTTTGTTGGCTACACTAATTAACAACAATTAAAAGCAATTAAAAACAACAAAAGGAGTCTAAAGCTATAAAGGTTGGATTTTTATCAAATAAGAGGGGAGACTAGGGTGAGTGGGTTCATATGGGTAGTAAAGTCGGGTGCAAGGGTCGGGTCTAATAGTCGAAATATCATCTAGTCTAGGAAAGTGAATCGAGGCTTCCGTTCTTACGATTCCTCCTCAAACCGACTCTAACTAGCTATCGCGTCACTAGATACGGCTTGCCAAAACTAGCGGTTCTACAAAAGACCACGACTTTCGATCTTATGGCATTCGAAACAAACGAAAGATTCATGCAAACTCAAGTAAGCATTTCATCAAACATGTTATAAGCATAGCATGGAGACTAGACAATAATCAACTATTAACCCCAACAATACCACATTAAACCATACAAGGACCCATAATCCCCCACATTACCCTAGCAAGATTACTACTCACTCATACTTGAGGGAAATTCGATATTTACTAAAGATTGTAAGAGGAAATCAACAACAACATTAAACATTTCTAATTAACAATAAGTAGATAACAATAATCGAAATGAAAAATTAATTAAAAGCAAGATTAAGTAGAGAAATTATACCCACTTGGAGAAAGATTAGAACTTTGATATAAATACCAAGATTTCGTCACAAATCCTTGAATATAACCCAAGTTCATACACTAAACCAAGTTGAAATCACTAATTAACCGACTAATTTGCTTAATTAAGGAAGATTAATACAAGATTAAAACTAATTCTATTGAAGTTTCAGATCTAGGGTTTCGTGCCCTTTAATTACATAAGAGGGTCTATATATAGGTTTACAAAATGAAGGGAAGATGGGCTTCGAGAAGTTTCATGGACTGGCACACTCACGACCGTGAAATGGGTTTCACGGTCGTGAAACACGTCTCACGACCGTGAAACTCCATTTCACGGTCGTGAGGAAGTTGGCAGAACATGGCTGAACTTTCACGATCAAGTCACGACCGTGAAGTTCATTTCACGACCGTGACAGAGGTTTCACGACCGTGAGATGAGTTTCACGGCCGTGAAACCAAATCCACGAAAATCAAACTTCTTGGGCATGCATCTCACGACCGGGAGATGGCACTTCACGACCGTGAGATGGTCATTCTCCTTCTTCCTTCGCTTGACTTTGTTGTTTCCTTCTCGGTTTCGCTTGCCTTGACTCGGGAGGGCTTTGGCGCGTCGAGTAGGGCCCCCAAGGGTATGTGGGCCCCCCAAGGTGTGCCGTGGGTCCTCCGAATGATTCACCTTCTTCTTTGTTGATCAAAAGTAGGTAGAAATCGCCTCAATCGACGGTTTACCTACAAAAACACGATAAAAACAAGAAATATGCTAGAAGAAGGTAATAAAACACGTAGAAACGCTCCTAGGGAGCGTTAAAGGCAAACAAAACGAGATGAAATGGGGTGAAAATGTGGGGTGAAATGACACTATATCAAATCTCCCCAAACCAAACTCTTACTCGTCCCGAGTAAGGATGAACAATAGTCAAGACCCTTAATTAACTACGCTAAACCTAACCGATACAAGGCAATTAACGGGCCTTGCTCCGTCCCTTCAACTCACAACAAGGTATCCATGAGGTAGGACACCTTCTTGTAAGGCAAGTGGGGTCTTGCGAAAACTCCGATGCATTCAAGACAATAAAGCACACCAAACAAATGAGAATGCATCTACAAAAGCAATTGGCAACATGCCTCATCCATGCGCCGGGATTCATCTAAAATGGAAAAATTTCAAGCACGCAAATTCCTACGTACTTACTAGTTTTACAAAGAACTATGCCTAGAAAGATAGAAATAAATCACCTCTTTATTGTGTAAAATTAGTATATTCGTTCACGTTTACTAGAAAACTTTGTCAAGGGTGATAAAGGCGGGATGGAAAATGAGGGCCCCATGGTGTTAGAAGACACTGTAGGATCGGAATTCCGCCTCTCACCTAAGTGAAGGGAAGGGTCGTCCCCTCTTAGCCATGCAACGTAGGAGTAATCATCAAAAAATGTAAGGAAACGAGATGTTTGAGTTCTTATTTTGTTTCTTTTTCTTTTCTTTTTCTTTTCTTTTCTTTTTCTTTTTTTGATTTTTTTGGTGCTCGATTTGGGTGCCTTTTGAGAGCTAGGTGGCCTAGCGAAAGGTGTGCGGCGGAGACCAACAATAGGCAAATCCTCGCCGTAGCGACATTGAGAGCGACCCCATATGTATTGAGGGTACTCTAGAAGAGCCTAGAAGTCTCCATATGCACTCCCTAAGCTAGGACTAAGGCAAAAAAAGTGCAAAATTTCAAGCTTTTCTTTTTCTATTATATTTGAACTCAACTTTTGGACTTTTGATAGAAAAATTTCCTTCTTTTTTTTTTTTTTTTTGTCAAATGTGATGAAATGTGATGATTGAACAATTGCATGGCCTCAAGAGTCACCTAGGAAAGCGTTCACCAAGGAATTTTCACACCATGGGGATGGTCAAGATGAAAAATGCAAGCCCTTGACTAGGCCCTAGGAAACGGTGCGAAAGTTATACTAAAAATACACATTAGGAGGTGTTTCAAAATCTATTTTAATAGGCAAAGTGCTAAGCAAAAAGAGCATCTACAAGGGTCTATTCAAGCTTGTTCAATTTCCACATTAGGCATTCCAAAAAGTTCTCCTAAATGCAACTATATGCCATGATCTAGAATTAAGCAACATATATACAAACTAATGCAAATGCTCTAGTGAACTACGTGACAATTAATCTAATGAAACCCCCTAACAGCACATAAGTCACACAACCGCCAATTCATCAAAATCAACATCGCAATCATCAACCATTCCTCCAAACTCCTCATGTGATAAGAAGTAAAGAAAGAAAGAAGGGGAAAGAATAAGAACGATCATACCATGGCGGTCTTCTTAATCCCTTCTATAAGTCTCTTGAGCGATGTGTAGCGGACCTATGTATGGAGGTTAGAAGAAAAAGCAATGCAAATATATACAAAGTAAGATATAAACAAGCTAATTTTTAGGATTTTTCAATTTTTTCAATTTTTCAATTTTTTTAAATGGTTTAAATGCAAAAAAATAAAAAATAAAAACTATGAGAATAGTTTCCTATCCCCCACATTGGAACAAACATTGTCCTCAATGTATGAAATAGGATTATTGAAAGCAAAATGAAAACATGTTTTTGGATTTTTGAATGTTTTCTAAAAGGAAAGAACATGTTTTTGGATTTTTTTTTTTATTTTGAAGAAATAAAAACTTGTTTTTGGGATTTTTGATTTTTTTGATGAATATTCACAAAATGAACAATATATACAAGATGGTTAGTTATGCAAACGAACTAATCTATATGAAATGCATGAACTAAATAAAAATCCTAAAACTAAATGCAAAATGATAAAATACAAGTGCATGATCTAAGTAAATGCAACTAAACTATATGCTAATCTAGAGTCCCGTTGTGGTGGTAAGGTGCATAAATGCAAGCCCCTCATGGGGGTACCTCCCACAGGAAAGTCTAGTGTGCCATATCGGAGTCTCATCGTGGCGGTAAAATGCATAAATGCACGCCCCTCATGGGGGTACCAACCACGGGAAAGTCGAAAAATGACACCTAACTACGTGATGCATGAACTAAGCTAAATGCAAGGTTGTTTGTCAATTTGAATTTTTCATGGGGAGCAAAAAAATGGTGTCCGATGGGATGGACACCCGCCTCCAATGTTGCCGAGGCCAACCAATAAAACACACAAATTACAAGTAAGAGAAAACAAATTATACAAATCAAAGAGAGGAGAGGAGGAGACACACACTAGAGGGGAGGGGGAAGATGCTAAACAAGCCACCTAGACACCACTCCGACTCTTCCAATTATCAAACAAAAACAAAAAACCTCTCAAAAGGTCTCCATCACATCCTCATCCTCATCACCATCCTCATCATCATCCTCATCATCATCATCTCCACCACCACCACCACCACCCTCTTCCCTATTCCCTTGGTCGCCCCCGATCTCCATGCCCCCTCCCCGGTTTCCTTGGTTGGGAAACAAAATATTGGGTTGAGCCCAGCTTGGCATCAAACCGTTAGGGTCAATGTACCCTTGGTTGGCCAGCAAAAAGTAGTTAGGGTAGGAGGCGTAATAGTTGTTGACCCGGTCTTCATGCATGTTCAGATGCATGTTCTGCATCAGACCGGTTAAGTAGTCGCCCTGGGGGGAGATGGTCGGGTCGGGGTGAGTATACCCCTGGTAGTCAAAGGGGTAGGGGGGATGGTCACGTAGCTGGGTGGGGGGTAGGGAAACTGCATATGCGGTAGGGGGAAAGGGGGAACAGGCGCTGCTACCTGGGGTGCACTCTGACTCGGTCTAGGAACGGGTCGGGGTCGGGGCTGGGAAGACTCTCCCTCCTCCCTAGCACCACTGGAAGCGGCCCTACCACCTGCCGCCGTCACTGGCAGCAGGTAGCTGGGTCGCCTCTCCATAGTGTTGTCCCTAGGGGAAAAAAGAGGGAGTCTATGACAAGGAAGGTAAAAAGGGGTTGCACCCTTAATCACCCAAAGTAACCCTTATCCCGGTCAAGCCTAATCCAATTTGAGTAGATTAGGGAATTCTCGTCAAGAAGGGTCCCCCCGGTCAAAGCCACGTACCTCCCGTCGCTGTTAAAGTTTGGGTCAAAGTGCTTGGCCAAAAAAGTAACCAAACCCCCCATGGTCACCGTCTGCCTACAGGCGATGGTGTTTCTACCCAACTTCCTCCACCTCTTATAGATTTCACTCATTAAGGGGAAGGTGAAGGCAACCCTATGTCCTTGCACATTTAAGTGCGACTCTAGAAGGGTCAAGTCTAGCTGGGTGAGGTAGTTCGGCTCTTGCCGCCCTAGGAAGGCGCCCGACACTAACCTATGCCAAAAACGAGGCACAGGGTGGTGAATTAGGAGGGCCGAATTCCTACGGAAATCGACCAAAGTCCTACCGGTCAAAGCCATCCAAAGAGGGCTCAAATCGTAGCCCTTTGGCTCTACAATATCCCTCCTTGGGGGAAAATCTAACCCCAGAATAGCAGCAAACTCAACCATTAGGACAACATGTGAGGTATTAGCAAGACGGAAGCTGAAACATGGTACTTTCTCAGCATTTACCAGGCTATTTAGACTACTAAGAAATTCTAGTGTGAGACTCTGGTAGGAGAGCTCATGCATGGAATAAAGAGTAGTCATACCTGAGATCGCGAAAAAATTTCGCAGGGCTTCCGTCAAGCCAAGACGACGTATTATGTCATGGCAAAGAAAAACAGTGGGTTCCACCTCTAACCCCTGAATGGCAGCGAAGGCTTGTCGTTGAGCCTCCGTCTCAAAGACGACTTCCGGAAAACCCGGAAGTTGCTCAATCTCTAAGTCTTCGTTAGCGTCCGGGTTGTTGGACCCGCTGCCTCTCCGTCTTTTTGGTGCTCTTGCTGCTTTCTTTCCCTTTTCCTTGTCCCACCATTGTTATCAAGCTTTTTCCCCCAAAAAAAAATTTCCCAAGGAAGCTTCTAAAATCGATTAAGAACACTAGAATAACCTTCAAATAGCCCCAATACAACTTTCTAGTGGAGTAGAAAGCAAAAAAAACAACCCAAAAAGTAGATCTTAATTTCGGATTTTTGAAAACCTAAGGTTAAAAATCGAATTTTTTGGGTTTTTTGGTGTTTATAAGGGAAAAAAATGGTTCTCAAAGTGTTTAAAATTGAAGAATGAAGCTTTTTGTGATAATTTGGCAGAGATTTGAGTGAGTTTGGTGAGGATTTGAGGGATATTTGGAGTGTTTGTAGTGAGATGAGGGTTTGTGTGTTTGTGTTTGTGTTGTTGTGTGTTGGAGTGAGAAGATGAGGGAATGAAAAGAAAGAAGATAAGGAAAGAAGAAGAGAACTCGGTCCAAGCACTTCACGACCGTGAAATGAATCTCACGACCGTGAGATCCCATTTCACGACCGTGAGACTCAAGTCACGACCGTGACTTGTTGGTTAACTGCTACTGCATTGTTTTTCGTTGTCTCACGACCGTGAAATGCCATTTCACGACCGTGATATGGAGAATTCGTGATTTCCTTAGCTTAGCTCCAAAATCTTCACCCTTTGCTCGATTTCTCGCTTCTTCTTTAGCATTCCGCTACGTTTCTTTCAATTCAACTTACGAAAACAACCACAAACACATTAAATCCCTCCCTCACACTCTCTTTGACAAAAATTACACTAAAAATGTACAAAATTAACTAAGTAACGGGAAATTGATTTAATTAACGATTCAATTAGCCAAACGAAATTCGACCTTATTATCGTCAATTTAATTAATTTCCATGCAAATTAAAATCTATCGAACACTAGTCAAGTGAGTTAGAATTATTTACAAATTTGTGATTCTTAGGGGACTTCACAAAACCCATTCTTGTTCAAAAATTAATGAGGAGTAGTCGGCTTGAGGTATAAAGCCTCGACTACTCCTACGAGAGAACCTTCCTTATAAAGCTTGATTCGTTGCCCGTTCACTTTGAATTTTTGACCATCTTTGCTTGCCAACTCAAAATCCCCATATTTCCCTACCTCGGTGATCAAGAATGGTCCCGACCATCGGGATTTGAGCTTCCCGGGAAATAGCTTGTACCTTGAGTTGAATAGAAGGACCTTGTCTCCACATTGGAGATCCCTTTTGAGGATCTTCTTGTCATGAATGAGTTTGGTCTTTTCCTTGTAAGATTGGGCATTTTCATAAGATTTGAGCCGGAACTCCTCAAGCTCTTGTAGTTGGAGTAATCTCTTGTCACCGCTCAATTTCGCATCAAGATTTAGTTCTTTGATCGCCCAATATGCCTTGTATTCAAGATCTATGGGCAAATGGCAAGACTTGCCATACACCAACTTATAAGGCGACATTCCAATAGGAGTTTTGAATGCCGTCCTATATGCCCATAATGTGTCATCGAGCTTTGAACTCCAATCTTTGCGGTGCTTTGAGACCACTTTTTCAAGGATAGATTTGATTTCTTTGTTGGAGATTTTGACTTGCCCACTTGTTTGGGGATGATACCCCAAACCGGTACGATGATGAACACCATATTTGAGAAGTAGCGAGTCAAGTCGTTTTTCATGAAAGTGCTTTCCTCCATCACTTATTAGAGCTCTAGGTACTCCAAACCGGGGAAAAATAATCTTCTTTAAGAAATTGATGACAACTTTGGCATCGTTGGTAGGGGAAGCCACCGCTTCCACCCATTTGGACACGTAGTCTACGGCCACAAGAATGTACCTATTCCCTCTTGAAGAAATAAAGGGGCCTTGATAATCTATTCCCCACACATCAAACACTTCCACTTCAAGAATCCCCTTTTGGGGCATCTCATTCCTCCAAGAAATGTTGCCGGTGCGTTGACAAGCATCGCAACTTTGGACAAAGTGCTTGACATCATGGAACATAGAGGGCCAAAAGAACCCGGATTGAAGTATTTTAGCAACGGTTTTTCTTGCCCCATGGTGCCCTCCATAAGGAGAGGAGTGGCATCCCTTCATGATTTCATCATACTCCCATTGTGGAACACATCTTCTATACATCCCATCGCCACACTCCTTGAATAACAAAGGATCATCCCAAAAGTATCTCTTGGCTTCAAATAAAAATCTCTTCTTTTGATTGTGGTTGATGCCCGGTGGAAGAACACCACCCACAATATAGTTGGCAAAATCAGCAAACCAAGGTGCTTGATTTTGGATTGTTTCATGAATTGCAAAGAGAAAATCATCCGGGAATGAATCGTTGATAGGCATGTCATCCTTACTTCCATCATAGCTTAGCCGGGACAAGTGGTCCGCCACCGCATTTTCCGCACCCTTCTTATCTCTTATCTCCAAATCGAATTCTTGTAAGAGAAGGATCCATCTAATGAGGCGGGGCTTCGCTTCTTTCTTGGCAAGTAGATATTTGAGTGCGGCATGGTCCGTATACACAATGACTTTGGAGCCAATCAAGTACGAACGGAACTTATCGAGAGCAAAAACAATGGCAAGAAGCTCTTTTTCCGTCGTTGCATAGTTGACTTGTGCCTCATCAAGGGTCTTGCTAGAATAGTAAATGGCATGCAAAGCTTTATCCTTCCGGTGGCCAAGAACCGCGCCAACGGCATAATCGCTTGCATCGCACATCACCTCAAATGGCAATTCCCAATCCGGGGATTGCATGACCGGAGCCGAAATAAGAGCTTCCTTGATCCTATCAAATGCCTCAACACACTCAGTAGTAAAATGGAAAGGGGTATCCTTGAGGAGAAGTTGTGTAAGTGGTTTAGCAATTTTGGAGAAGTCCTTGATGAACCGGCGATAAAAGCCGGCATGACCAAGGAAACTTCTCACCCCTTTGAGATTTGAAGGTGGGGGTAATTGCTCAATCACTTCCACCTTAGCTCTATCAACTTGGATACCCTTTTCCGAAATAAGATGACCGAGAACCACCCCTTCATTAACCATGAAGTGGCACTTCTCCCAATTCAAAACAAGACTAACTTCTTCACATTTTTGCAACACCAGGGACAAATTATGCAAGCACAAATCAAAATCTTTCCCATATACACTAAAATCATCCATAAAAACTTCCATGATAGATTCAATGTAATCGGAAAAAATGCTCATCATGCATCGTTGAAATGTAGCCGGGGCATTGCAAAGACCGAAAGGCATTCTCCTATAGGCAAAAGTGCCATAAGGGCATGTGACTGTGGTCTTAGATTGGTCAATCGGGTCAATTGGGATTTGGAAGAATCCCGAATATCCATCTAAATAGCAAAAATACTTGTTTGAGGCAAGTCTCTCTAAGAGTTGGTCAATGAAGGGAAGGGGGAAATGATCCTTTCTTGTTGAGGCATTCAACCTTCTATAATCTATGCACATTCTCCACCCCGTCACTAACCTAGTTGGCACTAGTTCATCTTTATCATTCTTCACTACCGTGGTGCCACCTTTCTTTGGCACCACTTACACGGGGCTAACCCAATCGGAGTAAGAGATTGGGTAGATGATCCCGGCATCTAGTAGCTTCATAACTTCACCTTTGACAACCTCTTGCAAGGTGGGGTTTAATCTTCTTTGGGGTTGCCTTCTTGGCTCATGGTCATCTTGCATATGAATTCTATGCATCCACAATTCGGGGCTAACCCCCTTCAAATCATCCAAGCTATAGCCTATAGCTTTCTCATGTTTTCTCAACACACACAACAATGCATTCACTTGATCATCATCAAGGCTAGCATTTACAATTACCGGTTTGCACTTCGACTCATCAAGATAAGCATATACTAAGTTAGAAGGAAGGGGTTTAAGAGAAGGAGCTTGTACCTCTACCGCAATGTCTACCGCACAAGAAGTTTGGATGATAGACTCAAGTCTTAAGAGTTGTTCTTCATCAAGCTCTTCTCCCTCCAAAGTTGCTTCAAGCAAGTCGAACTCAAACCCACGTAGCTCCTCCATGATATCCCTTGGCTCTAAAGTCAATATAGCCTCCAAAGGGTCCCTCATATAGAAGCTAGGTGTAACTTCTTCAACGAAGGCATCAATAATGTCAATGAAATAACATGCTTCTCCAAGATTGGGAGCTTTCATGGCATTTTGCAAGTTGAAAGTGATTTTCTCATCCCCCACTTCAAGGGTAAGCCTCCCGTGTTTCACATCAATTACCGCTCCGGCGGTGTGCAAGAATGGCCTCCCGAGTATTATGGGGATTTGAGAATCCTCCGCCATATCAAGAACAATAAAGTCCACCGGGATGAAAAATTTCCCAATTCGAACCGGGACATCCTCCAACACACCCAAAGGTTGCTTTGTTGATCGGTCCGCCATTTGAAGTGTAATGTTTGATTTAAGCTCTCCCATGCCAAGTTTTTCACATATGGAGTATGGCATCACACTCACACTAGCTCCCAAATCGCACAAGGCCTTATCAATGGTAATGTTGCCTATGGTGCATGGGATGGAGAAACTACCCGGATCCTTCAATTTTGGAGGGGTTGGGTTTTGTAGAAATGCACTACATTCACCGGTGAATGCCACGGTTTCGACTCCACTCAATGACTTCTTCCTTGTAAGAATGTCCTTCATAAATTTTGCATAGGCGGAGATTTGAGTGATGAGGTCGGTGAAAGGAATAGAGACCTCCAAGTTCTTTACAATTTCCATAAACTTGCCTAGTTGTTTATCAAGTTTTGTCTTGGCTTGTCTAGAAGGAAAAGGTAGCCTTATCACAATAGGCTCCTCAACCTTCTTGTTTGTTGTTATCACATCATCATTCTTCTCAACAACAACTTGCTCACTTGAAGAGAACTCTTCCTCTTTATCATCCAATTCAACAACCTCAATTTCAATTTGGCCATCATCTTTCACTTTGTCTCCCTCTCCATTATCATCTTCAATTGGCATTCTTGGCCCCTCATAACTCTTTCCACACCTCAAATGGATAGCATTGGCGGTTTCATTTCTAGGTGGGTTGCCTTGAGGAGGTAATTGACCCTTTCCCTTAGAGGAACTCCCCGAGGCTATTTGAGTCACTTGAGTTTCAAGCATTTTATTGTGGGCAAGGATGTTATTGATGATAATATCTTTGGCTTGGTTATCTTTTTGCAATTGGAGAATCGCTTTGTGAATGTCCAAGTTTGGATCCCCAACTTGTGGTTGCATGGGAGGTTGATTTTGTGGTGGGGGGTTGTATTGATTTTGGTTGTATTGTGGTTGATTGTAGGAAGGTTGGTTTTGATTGTATTGTTGTCTTTGGAAATTTTGTTGATTGTTTCTCATGGGTGGGGCAACATATGGTTGTGGTTGAGGGTTTTGAACATTTTGGCTTTTGTATGAGAGATTTGGGTGGTTCTTTGTGTTATCATTGTAGAAGTTGGAGTAAGGGGTTCCTTGCCTATAAGATTGAAAGGCATTTACTTGTTCCACGGATCCTCTACATTCTTGGGGATCATGACCAAATGTTCCACAACATTCACAAACCCCTTGAGGTAAGCTTGGTGCCATCACCATAGCATTCACTTGTTGCATAGGAGGTTGAGTTAATGAACTTTGAGCTTGTTGGAATAGAGCCGTTTGTTAGTCCATTTTGAGGTTCATTGCTTCCATATAAGAGCTAAGTTGAGCTCCAAAATCGGCTCCCATTTGGGTAACGGAGCTCACTTCATGTCTTCCCCTAGG
>JAIUZE010075118.1:0-81784 GCA_022085475.1 Heliosperma pusillum | reverse complement strand
TTATCGCATTCTAATCGGAAAATTTGATCCGAGAATCGGCCAGTTTTAATTAGGAGCCGTTTAAATTATCGTCCTACCAGGAGGATTAGTCTACATACCGAATTCTTTTATCGTGTATGCGTTCAGGGAAATGCTTTATCCCGATGATGCCCATTTATCATTCTTGCTTTGGACACGATGCTAGTGCGTTTCCATTACCGTGAGAAATCGTCGTCTTGTGTCTTTCTTTGAATGCGTGATTCATGATTTGTTCATGGTCATTGCCTGATTGGACACCGTCATTGTCTTGGTTCGTGAATGGTTGATAATATGTTGAAATTGTGTAATTGTCGCATGACTTGACTGGTTTGTCTGTCGAGTCTCAATCTTATCAATCTTATACCGCTAACGGTGAGATGTAAGCCCTAGTGAGCGTATTCGATTGCCTAAGAGTGTCTTTCCTGAGTCTTGGAATAACATGATGTTTACGGAATTGATTTCTATATGTTCTTATCATTATATCCCGTATTGCCTATTTGTTCTTATCGCAACTCACATGTATATATATATGCATGCTTTACTTTTGTATTACCTTATGTGTACGTTTGATGTAATATGGCTGGGAGAACCCGGAGTTACTCCCCACTGACTGTGGCATTCAGGTTTTTCATGGATGAACAGGTTTCTTGCTTGGATGATTTTTTGGCTGTGACATTTTGGGGTTCGGGTGTGAGCTAGCGGGCGTTGTCCCTGGAAGTTCACCTCTAGACGATAGTAGCTAGTTTTTGTTAAACACTTGTTCTTTGCTAACATTTGAAGAGACCCCGTCTCTTTGTTGTATTTCCGCGTTTAGATTGTAATATTTGACACTCCTCGTTTTATTTACAATGCATGTTTAAAAGTTTTTAAAATACCGTATTTCCGCATATCTTTTCACATGCTTGTATGTTTTATCTTTCCGCATTCGCGAGGGTTGTCACAGGTAGGATTTACAAAATAAAGGCCATGTTTGATTTAGCCATGTATGCAAATCATTCTTTGATGTAGTTGTCCTTGACTACTTGAAAACTATTTAAACAAAAAACACGGTGTCTATTCCATGACATCAACAATAAACATGTAGTTTCATGTAGTTTGAATTCCTATGTTCATAGTTTCACAAACTAAGCTCCTAGATTAACAACCCAAGAAGCTAAGATTCACAAACCATAGATGTAGGGTTCACAAACAGATGACTTACTTTAACAAATAAAATTCCTATTTTTATGGAGTTTAACAAACTTCGGTCCTAGAATCATAACACAACAAGAGAAGTTTCACAAACCTAAGCTATAGTATTGCAACTTGAATATTCACCAGAAAAAAGAAAATTGAAAATTAAAATTGAAAGAATAAGAAACCAAAACACTTAAGCATCTCTAGCTCATCATATCAAGGCAAATGAGGATTAAGGCAAAACAACAAAACCGTGGAGTTGGGTCCTCAGAAAGTTGAGATACCACTAGTTAATTAGGAGAAGCAGACAAAGTTTCTTTTACAGTTTGCATCCTTAACTGAATATTTTGTGCTTCTTATATTATGAGGTAGCAGTCAATGCAGTCACTCTGTTCTCAACTCAAATGCTACTTACATTTGAATCCCCTTACTAAAATTGTAATTTAAATCACTGTGAGACTACTACACTAATGGATAGACTGTTCTAAAATTTGATAAACAACAAAATATACAACAATAGCAAAAAATCAAAATCACAAAAATTAATTGAATGAAAATGAACGAAAATGCAGAAAAACGAAATCTAGGTATGAAATCACTGATTAAAATTCACACATCACAAAAATCACATGAAAATGACAAAAAATCAAATAGAGCACAAAAGAATGGAGAAGTAAGGAAAGTACCTCAAAATCGAACTAGAATTGATAAAGCATCGTAGAAAACAATCGAAACCTGCACAACATAAGCTCAACTCAGTACATAAACTAATTAAGTAGTTGAATGAACAAAATGCAGAAATTAATTGAACGAAAATGAACGCAAATGCAGAAAAACGAAATCTAGGTATGAAATACTAAAGGAAAGAAATGAATGATACAAATAAGAGTAGAAAACAGCGAAAATTGGAAAAAAAAATAAGCTCAACTAAGTTTATACAATAATTAAGTAGTCTCATCCTAATTTTGTTAATGCAACTCCTTAATTATTGTATAAACTTCCTCTTTAGTATGAACTTACTAAATTGTCGGCTGACATTATTGCATCTAACATTGTTAGCTAAGACTATAATTTTACTCTTTATCTATCAATCAAGATGAAGTGTATCTATCATTCCATCCTTTTTTTCATTTAGTTTCCTCCCCTATTTTCCTTGCTTCTATATTTTTTTCTTCAAAGATTCAACTATCTAGATATTAAGTGATATTTTACTTCGTATGTAAAAAGTACTATAAACCAAATGAAGATGTATGATAGATCGACCGATCGACATAAGTGAGAAGAGGGCAAAAAACGATTGTGGTGACCTGCGTTAGACTTATGATGCCGATACAGTTTATATGTCCTACTCAATTGCTCTTTCCACCTTGTAGCATGTGTAGGAATGCGGGTTTTTATGCCCTTGTGACTACTTCTCTAAATTCATAGATTATGTTACTTTAGTGGTCACAACTCATAAGTGGATTGTAATTCCGTATTTTTCTTTTTAGGCTGAGATTGTTGCAAGTAATTTGGTATCATTATGCTTTATCTACCTAATAAAGATGCCATTGGTTGTTGCAGCCCGGGCATCGTCGGGCCCAAAAACTAGTCCTACTAAACGTTTTTCATATAAAAGGGGACAATTTTGCATTCTTTTTATACAACTTTGGTACAAGTCTATTATCAATTTTTTACTATTTATTTTAAGTTGAGTTTTATACTCAAATCATGATTTTTTAAAATTACTTCATTTTTGCTCTCCTTAAATCAAAGAGGTGTAAGTTTAGATAGACCAAATAAAAAATAAGGACATCAGAATTAATTTAACATGTTTTATCTAGCTTACTTGTACTAAATGGAATTTAACATATTTTAGAATCACTCTTAGCATTTCAGAATTAATTTTTCGTAGTTTTCTATTTTGTGTTATAATTACATACAAGTAATTCATCTATGTCATTTACGGTCATCATGCACATCTGCTAAAAATTTCCTTTTATGAAATCTGATTTTTTGGCAGATAATTAGAAGGCAAACCGCCTAAAGGGTGAAGGATATTTATTTAAAGACAACTTGGTTCTGTGTCAACCTATATATCATTGACAACTTTCCATTGACATAGCGTAATTAGGACATTTGCAGTTTCATGGGTTTGGTCACAAGCGAGAGTTTCAACTATATAATGGTGCAAATAAAGATTGGAGGAACATGGCCTTTAGTCTCTTTAATAATAATATGGTTGCTTATATCATAGTTGATTTAGGATGAATTAATGATTGAGTTTTGAGTTGATTCTTTCTTACTTATGTTGTTGAGCTATTTTTTTATGAAAGTAATTGAAATGTCGTACATCAGTACATAACCTATTTTTTTATGAAAGGGTTGTAGCACTCCAAAATAAATTTCTATGTTCTTGACGGATTAATGTGAACTCAAAAAAAAAGGAATTAGATAGCTATACAAGGTACCTATTTATCAAAGTGAGTCTTTTTTGTATTACCTTAGATGTATACTCAAGTAACCTAATGTTGACTCAAAATCATTAATTTTGTTAGGCACTCTATGCGCCTAATATTCTAAATTTAAAAGAACATAATATTGAAAACGAAAATTACACAATGCCTAAATATATACCCGTGCAAGTGCACGGGTACTAAACTAGTTAATACTAATGAAGTAATAACCATACTATTTACACAAAGGGTCACAAAACAAGGTCACAAAAACAGGGCCTTTTGTGACCAGTTTAACGAATAAATGTAACAATGTGGCAAACAATCATTTATAGCTTAGAAAATAGTATTAGTTACATTTGTCGTTAAAATGGTAATATTTAACCCGTTTTCAGTTGAATACGGAAATATGACCGTCTTCAGCAAGACATGTTGCAAAAACAGTAGTATTACTACAAGATCCATTCATATCTGCCCCCAAGTTTGTTAATTTACCTTTATAGAGGACCCATAAAAATCAGAAAGTACTCCCTCCATTTCGATCAATTGTTGTCCTATTTCGTTTTTAGGTGTCTCAGTAAATTGTTGTTCTTTCTATATTAGGAAGATTTTCTATGAGTAATTTCATCACCCAATGAGACTATTGTTAACTTATCATCCACTAAGTGGAATTAGAAATGGTCTCCCACTCTTTCTTGGTCTTTGTGCCAAAATGAAAGGATAACAATTTACTGGGACAGAGGGAGTAGTTATTAGTAATAATAAGTCTCCCTTGTAACGAATATATCCGTCACAAGTTTCTAAAGGTCAAGAATTCACACTTAAGTAGATAAGATAAGCCTAAGTAATCGCAAATGACTTGTTTTTTTTCTATTCATGTGGGTATTATTTGACCCGTCACAAACTTGACGGATGTGTGCGTCACAAATGGGAATTTGTGTATTAGTAAAACCCGTTTTATAGTATAAGGTGGCCTTGAAAAATTAGTGAGTTGTCAGTTTGTTGCTATCCAATCTTAAGCATAAAACAAAGCAAGTACGGAGTATATTTTTTTTAAGTTTAAGACGGATTAAAGAAGAAATTTAGGAAGAAAAATATAGTCGTAAATTCTACTGTTATTAAAATCCGAACATTTCATGCATTCTCCTTCATCCCCATCATCAACTTAGACTATTTAGTGGTGGGGCCAGTTGACAATTTTAATTGTATACTTGACAAATTTAATTTATTTATAAGTAAAAAAAATTTAGACAAAAGTTGACGTAAAAATAAATAATTGTCATTAATTAATGTAAATAGTTGAGATCTGAAACTAATGTAAATAAATGTGAAATTTACAGATTTGGAACAAAATTATTTTTCAAGCAACATGGGAAAGGAATTAAAACCTGAAAAAAATAATGCAATTTTTTTTTAAAACAAAAAAAATGGATTACCTTATTAATAAATCAGTCACTAGATTTACATACATCAATGAGTAAACACTCACATAAATTAGTTTCATAATATGTTACAATTGCTTAAAATGAACATTTGAAAATTGAAAAATTATCAAAAATTATCAAAAATGGCAAAACAAAACTAATTGAAAAAAGATGTTAATGCAAAATACGTATATATACAATATCAGCTGAAAAAGTCGGATATCGAAAAAGCACATTAAGCAAAAACCCGCAAATGATTTGATGAATAATTAGGGATTGATACTTTTAAATTGAGGCGGCGGAAGTGGGGTGGGGTGGGGGGAATGTAAGGTGTGCGTGTATATTCAGTGTGATTGCCCGAGGGACAAATTATATGGAATTTCTAAGGTATAAATTGGCAAATTGTATGGTGGTACACGTACACGTAGGGTTGAGCAAAACCGGTTATCCAAACCGGAGCGGTTAACCGGTTTTAAAAATCATTTTTTATCAAAACCGGATCCGAACCGGATTTTTTCGGTTAACCGGTTTTTTAAAAAATTTAAAACCGAAACCGAAAACCGGTTTATCCGCACCGGTTTTTCATCTTTTTTTTGGTAAAAACCCTATTTAAGTTCAACTTCTTTATTGATTTGTTGACTTACTATTTTACTAATTTATGGAAACTTGAAAAATGAAATGGGAATTTGAGATTTTTGTTGTTTGGACCGACTGTTTGCTTGGAAAACTGAGTTTTTTTTTTTTTTTTTTAAAAATAAACCGGTTCATAAACCGGTACCCGCTTTGAAATTTCTATGAACCGAATCCGCTCCGGTTTTTCATAAAAAAATCCGGTTCGGTTAACCGAACCGAAAAAAAACCGAAAATCCGGAGTCCATTTTTCGGTTTTCGGTTCGGTTTCGGTTAAAAAATTCGGTTCGGACTTTTTTGCTCAGCCCTACGTACACGTACACTGCAATTTAGTGTTATGGACCAAATTGTACAATAAAGGATTCACTCAAATTATCATTTGACATTGACAATATTCATTTTAAGTTTAAAACGGGTCCAATAGATATAAAATCACATAATAAATTACCTAAAATATGTCAATATTTTTGTCCCCGTTGTCCTCATTTGATAATATTTAACCGTTTTAAGATGTAAGACGGATAATCCGTCTTACAAAAAACTTATTGAAGTGTAAAATATATAGTTTCATTTGGGATGACTTATTTAGTCATGTTGACAATATTCATTTTAAGTTGTATGCTGAATATTGTGTTGTATTAGCTAGATACTTATTTATATTGATTTTTCAGATAATATTCATACGATTGTTATAATAACGCTTAGTCACTGATAGACATGGCAAAAGCAACCCGATCCAAATGACCCGATCTGAAAAGGCTGACCCAAAGCCCAAAACTAACCCGAGTTGCAAAACCCGAATTAACCCAAAACCCGAATTAACCCGACCCGACCCGAACTTGACCCGAAGTGGGACGACCCAAAATGACCCGATCCGAAACCACTGACCCGAACAAAAAAGACTTGAAATGACTATATGCATTTTTTTTCTTAATTATTGACCCGAAAATGGCCCGGACCTGAAATAACCCGACCCGTTGACCCGAAACTGACCCGATCAACTTACCCAAAAATCACCCAAAACCCGAAACAACCCACCCGACCCGAGCTAGCCCGATAATATGATAGACCAGAACTGGCCCGACCTGGACCCGATCCGATTGACCCGTTTGCGAGGTCTAGTCACTGACATATTCTGATGTTTTGTCACTTTTCTGATTTTTTTCATAATGTTATTTTAGAAATATGAAGCGTATCAGAAACCTTAAATCTGATTTCATATTTTGCCGATATGTATTTGATATTTGATTTTTATATAACCGTATGTACGAAAGTTCGTATAATTAAAACCGTATATGGTATCACACACATCTAACAAAAAATTATTGTATATATTTTGGGATCCCCTCCATAGGTCTATAGCTTATGAAGAAATACGTTTTGAGCTATATATAATAACCGAGCATTGGTCGTTAGACATTATTATTATTATTATTACTCATGTTATTTTCGAGTTAGGCTATGTACTCCGGACATATGATATAAGACCCTCGTATAGTCGTATAACTTAATGAGTGTTTGCTGTTGTATATTAAGTTTTTGATTTTATTTTTATAAATTTACGCGTATGATGAAAACTAACGTATTTAGTTAAGTGTAAGTTATCAATTTAAAATATTAGATTATTAAAATAAAAATGCTACTTTATATTTTTATCACAAAATTATTTTAACCTTAATGTTATTGGGTAAGTCTAAGCTTAAAAGCCGTTCTTATAGAACAATTGGGTCAAGATATACATTTAGCCCATTGAACAACCAAGTAAGAAACCCTACCCCTTCACTCTAGATAAAATAATAAGGGTACTGATTTTCGCCGTACAAATTTACTCATCTCAGTACACTATTGACAATTATAATTTCTACCTGATAAAATAATACCCCTCTCATTTCCCATCATAATTTTCTAAGTCTAACTTCTCTCTGATTTATTTTCTGTAACCCATAATTCTCTAATTTCTACCCCCTATTTTCACTCACCATTTGCCAATATGGCTCATAATCCAGAGGCTCACCCAACCCTTTGAATTCTTGTTAATAATATTCACTCTTTCATTCAATCACTCTCCCTCCGCCTCTCTCACTTTCATCCGCTCAATATACGAAGTATATGAAATGCTTAAGGCCTCTTTCTCCATTACTCAAGATCATTCTCAATCAAATTATTTGATCTTATTGCAGATGATTATGGCTATTTTAGACGATTAATCCCACATTTTCAATTGATATTTTTATGTATGCATATTTTTCATGACGTTTTTTCGATCATTTCTTTTCTTGGATTTTTTTTGCATTTTTTTTTATTATAATAATTTCTTCATTTTTCATTTTTTTTTCTTGGATTATTTTTGCATTTTTTTTATTATTATAATATTTTCCATATTTAATTATTGTGTCCCTTATTTCAAAAATATTTATGCTTATGCTCATACGTCATGAACTCTTTTAGCTTTGTAGATCTAATGACCAATTTATTGAAATCGCCAGCCATTAATTATTTTTCAAGAACATATAATCATATTTTTTTCATTTATAATATTTTTCTTTTGTAAGTCTTGGTTATATTTCTCCGTCGAATTAGCAAAGGGCTATTTAACAGATTGATTACTTACTGCTATTAATTATCATTGTTTATTTAATTTGTAGATTAGGTTTTTCAGTTGTGATTTTGTTATTTTTCTATAACATGATTAAGTTAGTAATAAAAATTACCCCGTAGTTATAATAATGAGAATCAAGTTATGAGCAATCCACACCATTCTTCTGACTATTTAATCAAATTGATTCTTCTTTATATGATGTTGAACGTGGGTGGGGTCTTTAATTAAAAAAATAAAAATGTACTTTAAACCACAGCCTGACACGTCAGGTCGTGGTCCTTGCTTTAATAAGTAAGGATATGAATCTTCAATTAATTTATAATTTAAAAAATAATACATACTGAGATATATTGGGTTATGTAGTAAGATTTTTCCGTCGCAACACTAAAAAAACACTGACGACTTTGTCTTATGAAAAACTTCTACGTATGTAAATGTGGATTATAACAAACATATTAGTATGTTACCATGTATTTTATGTATTTGAGGTCTCTTTAATGGTAAAAATTGGTGTTGACCGTTGAGATTAGATAAAAAATAAGTCTTTAAATCTTGTTTTTAAGACTCAGATTTTAGATTCTTTTATTTTTCATATTATTAAAACTATAAAAAAACAAAAAAATTATATACAGTAATATATATTACCTACTTTTTCACTCATGATAATATTTTTTATAAGCCTCAAAATAAATTATTGGAGGTCCAAGAACCAAGTTAAAACGTATGAAATTTGTTTTTATCTCGGCTCTTACGATAAGATTTGCATTGGTGTTGATCGAAATTAGAATCAAATTTACTATTCTTAATTTATTTACAAGTCAATATTACGTATCAAAGATATATACATATTTACTAAGTAAATGTTGCAAATGAGACATTCATTTATTATTACATATTGTAATTTTGAATTAAATGTCATTATAAAGAAAGAAATTATTGTTCAAATGTAATCATATGCTTTTTTTATATTTTTAATAATAACAACTAGTGTAGATCCCGTGCAAATGCACGATTTTTTAAATAATAAAGTATAAAGGCACTAATATTATATAGCTTGGTAACATGTTTAAGCGGTATAAGAGGACAAAAAATTGATAGTTTTCACACCAATTAAGATTGACGTGTAAAGTGAACCTAATTTTATAAATTACTTAATTATTAGAAATAGTATTATTATACTATTACTTTTACCAAAAGAATAATCTTAATTTAATGACTTAATTATATTATAAAATTAGAGAATTTGTAAAAAATATAATCAACTTGTAGTACGTTTGTAACAAAATATAAAAATAAAACTATGAAAAATAATTGTGCAAAATATTTGTCTAATATCATCATATAATATTATTAATGCAATTCTACGTGTGTAGCAAAATCAAAATAATCATTATTTTGGGTTTACATATTGAAATTAGTAGTAATCTCCTATTTATGGCATAAAATTAATATGGAATAATGTGAGGACCAATCATAGACCATGTCTCACTTAGGCGGGAAAATTTTAAAGACCTCTTAATTAATATATCTATCTATATTATTAAAGGAAGCTTTTTTCGAGCGATTACAAAGTCTCCCACTTTTCGAAAACACTTGAGCATTCCAAATTATACAAACTACCCATATAAATATATTCATGTATTTCCACTGTACGCAAAATTAGCATATAAAAAATTGGACGTATCCTACCACCTATAAAATACGGAATGTGATATACAACTATTCCATGTTCTCCCAAAAATGGTGATGCACTACAACACCTAATAATATAACTAGTTTTTGAGCCCGTGCAATACACGGGATGGGTTTGGTACTTAATTTTTTGTTTCTATTATCATTTTGGTGCGTTCTTAAAACCTTGGCCCTATTTTTTTCTAGCAAAGAAACAAAAGCGTGGACATTTAGTACTAATCCTTATTATATAACATATTCTAGTAAAAAGAAAAAGGTAAATTAATGTAAATAAACATGTATAATCTTTAAATGATTGGATAATAATAATATTTTATTACTGAATTTTACACAATGTCTTTAGTCATTAAAGACGATATGAATAATACGTAGAACGCGCTCTGTCAAAATACAACTTATTTTTGTCTTATTGATTAGGCTAAAATTATAGTTTTTTTTTTAATGCAACGAAGATTGTTAAACTTTTTTTTAGCAAATACACCTACAATTTCTCTCAATTCGTCAACTTTGTAACATCTTCCCTTTTAAGCTCAATGGATTTCCAACGTATTGGCAAAAATATTTGTGAAATGACTTTTGTATATCCCTTAGTCGAACGATAGTATTCATATAGTTTATTGGCCCACTATTGAATCACATAGTATATATATAGTATAATTTGTACCAACTTTTCTTGGAAGTTTATTTTCTATTTATTTGTGCAGTTTACTGCTAAATATGTGTGCGCATATCACTATCATATTTATACACATGTCTCAACTTTTTATTTATAAAATTAAAAAATCAACCTATGAAAATAAATTTTTATACATACACATCGTTGAACTTGTAGTGTTGAGGTTTAACTCCTAATTAAAATAAGGAAAGAGTTTTCTGCTTAAACTTATTTAAAAAAAAGAGTTACTACTTACCAATGAATTGTAGGATAAAACTTTATTGGACATACGATATTTATCTTTTTCTCTTATACCTTCACGACTTGATTGACAAAAACATAGTTTATAGTGAAAGACCTAAATAATGTAATAAAACTATTAGAAAGAAGTTAATAAATTGTTGCTTTATACAAATAAAATTTAGAAACAATACTCATTTAATAAACTTTAAAATAAATTTGATGTGAGAATTTTTTTTAGCGATGATACACGAGAAAATGTATCAGTTGAACAATAATATCATTCTAGTTTCATTTTTGTATCTCTTTTCAGTTATCAGAAGGATTTATACATTTCTTATTATTGGTGACTTTTATGCATGTGAGCAATTTCAAATTCTATTCCAAGGAAGTAAAGATACATAATTTTACTAAGTCATATTTATTTTCTAGTAATATACTTCGTAGTACATATATCATTAAAAGTGAAAGTAAGAGTAACAGAGGAAAGTTAGGAGTAGTACCATAGATGGGGACTTGATAATTATATGTAGTAAAAAATTAGCCAAACTAAGTACAAATTTTCCGAAATAGCATAATCAATAGAGATTTAAACAGATATGTTCGATGAGATTTAAGGATAGATGCTTTTTTTTCACTCATACAAAATTACAATAAAAACTATCCTCGTAAAAATTATTAGTTTTCTTAATTAATGAGAAAAGATAATAATATACACAGATCAATACAAAAACAACATTTCTCATGGAAATTTTGTAAGTAAAAGAAAACATACTTAGTGAAAAAAAATGATTTAAAGGCTTGAAAGCATTCGAAGTTGGAAAAACGAATTGGAGAATGAGCATTTGTTTCCAACCAATAACCATGCAAGATATTCTATTACATACTCCACATTGGGCACTGTTAAAAGATCAAATTGACATCCTTGCGGCATACTTTGACACGTCGACTAAGACATTTGATTTATCACCTGTTTGACATAAAATACAAATAGAACAGAAGTGTTACACGGAAAGCTAAAATGCGCGAAAGAGTACTAAAAGACAATCTTGTACAATGTACAAAAAATTTCTAATTAATATCAAGGATTAGAATATATATAGTGTAACAATGTCACCACGCACTTATCATAGACTCATACTACCATTTGATATTGCACATACACAATAATAAAAGAAAAAAACCAACAAAAATGAAAGAGTATACAAACCAAAAGAAAAGTGTAAAGAAAATCCATAACCTTTATTTTTCAATTTAATGCAATGCTACTGATATGCGAGTATGCCATCCTCTTGCAATTTGAATACAATCACAAAAAACATTAACAAAGTAAGATTCTAACTATTAATTCAAAACAAAATAAAGATAAAAACCGAATTAATTTATTTAAATGTATATACTTTACCTACCAATTTTTTGAATAAAAATGAAAATCGGGTTATTGTTATGAGAGTTATATAAGAATATTTTGTAATTAATCTAGCATTGATTTTAATAATTTATTTGAAGGAAGAAGAAAGATTTTATGAATGAAAGGGAAGATAAAAAGTTATTACTATAATATCATAAATCCAAGTATAATAATGGTAAGAGAAAATAAAAGGGTCATCCCATTAAATAAAAGAAACATGAGTTAAAAAAAAAAAAAGATAGATTGATAACAAAAATTTTGCGAGAAAAATAAAAAGTTTGTTTTAATTTACTTATTGTGTTTAAACCGATATTTTTTTTTTAAAAACATTATTGTACTTATAAGCAGGTAACATGTTGTATAGATATATAGATATTAGTTATGTGTATTTAATTTTAAGGAAAAGTATGACTTAGCCTTGTGAGATGTAGTACATATTATTTCCTAGTTTTTATTTATTATTCCATTGATTTTAGCATTTAGTATCCTTTTTATTTATTTCTTAGCTTTTTTTATTTTTTTTGTTTATGAGCACATTTATAGGAGAATAAGAAAAGTTTAGCTCATTAATCTATATATTTTGGCATTTATTATATATTTTTTTATTTCTTAGTTTTTTTTGTTTTTTTTATTTATGAGCACATTTATAAATTTATGATGTTTGTAATTTGTAAAAAGGAATAAAAATGAAATTATTTGTATAGATAGATAGATATTAGTTATGTGTATTTAATTTTAAGGAAAAGTATGACTTAGCCTTGTGAGATGTAGTACATATTATTTCCTAGTTTTTATTTATTATTCCATTGATTTTAGCATTTAGTATCCTTTTTATTTATTTATTAGCTTTTTGTACTTTTTTTGTTTATGAGCACATTTATAGGAGAATAAGAAAAGTTTAGCTCATTAATCTATATATTTTGGAATTTATTATATATTTTTTTATTTCTTAGTTTTTTTTGTTTTTTTTTATTTATGAGCACATTTATAAATTTATGATGTTTGTAATTTGTAAAAAGGAATAAAAATGAAATTATTTGTATAGATAGATAGATATTAGTTATGTGTATTTAATTTGAAGGAAAAGTATGACTTAGCCTTGTGAGATGTAGTACATATTATTTCCTAGTTTTTATTTATTATTCCATTAATTTTAGCATTTAGTATCATTTTTATTTATTTCTTAGCTTTTTTTATTTTTTTGGTTTATGAGCACATTTATAGGAGAATAAGAAAAGTTTAGCTCATTAATCTATAAATTTTGGCATTTATTATATATTTTTTTATTTTTTTATTTTTTTAGTTTTTTTTTTATTTATGAGCACATTTATAAATTTATGATGTTTGTAATTTGTAAAAAGGAATAAAAATGAAATTATTTGTATGAGTGCCACGTAGGATTTTGAGTTATAAGAGATTGTTATGTAAATTCTTTAGTCTTGCCTTTTTATATTATTTATAGATTAAATCTGAAGATTATAAAATTATATCAAGAAAGTTAGATTGGATAAAATTAATGTACAGAAACCTAAACAAACACCATTACATTAATATGTTTACATTATAAAATTAATGGTGATGCACTACAACACCTAATACATGTATTTTCATTCAAAAATTAATAATCACCACTTCAAATTATATTGTTTTTATTTATGTTTATTACTTTGAATCTTGCGGTTTATATTGTGTTTAAATCTTACTATAACATTAGTCTATACGTTGCTTTTGCTTTGAATCAAATTATTCGCTAATGATTTTCTGACAAGTCTTATCTATTTTATGTGTAGGTTAACATATATTACTCTGTATGATTTTGATGAAGATACAACTATCAATAAATTATTCGGTAAGGTTGCTTTTGAATTTCAACAGAGAGTAGCATAAATGTTTCATTTTCGAATTCATTGTGTACAAATGTATGTAGATAACTTTATTTTCTATGGAATTTCAATACATCTCAACTAACTTGGATTTAAGTTTGCATTAGTTTGTTGATTTTTTTTTCAGTAGTAAATTGAATATTACGTTTGGAAAAAAATACTACTATAATAGATTGAATTGAGATATATACTATTGATATCACGTTTACTTTTTGGGAAAAAAAATTATTACTCCAACTTTTTTGAAATTTAAATAATTTTTAATTAATTATTTTGGAAATAAATATTAAACGAAGTTAACTTCTAACCAACTTCTCAATCTTGTGAAATTGTTAAGCTTATGTAATTCATTATATAAACAAACCACTCCCAACGTCAAATATTTGTATACAACTTTCACAATTCATTAAATTTTAAATTTTATCAATGTTTTGCTATCAAATTCTTTGTGTTGCGTGACTAAATTGATTATATGTCATTTACAGATCAATTTACGGATAATTTAAGGATTTCGTCTTCTTATATTGATGCATGTAAATTGATGATTTGGCTAATTCACGGGATTGTGTTTACTTGATTGCAGATTAGTTTCTTACAAAATTATAGTGGTGTAAATTTTGAGTTGAGTTGACTTATTAATGAAAGTTCACACAACTTTGTAATGTTTAGTTCTTATAATAATTCATACGAATTTGTTTATCATAGATTCCCCCATTTACGTTATGATTTACTTGGAGGACAGCTAAAATTCGTTGATAACTTACATCTTTTCCTTACTTTGCAGATAGATACAACGTCATCTTGATATGATGATATGATGATCTAGCCATTGAGGTACATAATAGAGGGAAGTATTTTTATTCTATCGGTTGAAGTTTAATATACAGTAGAAGTGGTTGCTTTTTTTCTTTTTTTCTAGATCTGTTGAAATTTAATAAAGTATTTGTATTTAATATGACAACATGTTTTTTAGGAAGTTTCGATGAAATTTAATTAGGAATACCATAGTATTTGTATTTTATTCGCATAATTTAGAGCTGAACTGAACTAAAATAACAAAAAAGATTATAATAATAATAACTATTATAATAATATTAATCATTAGTTTTGCGTTCACTTGATTTTTAGACACAATTTTCACTGTTTGTATTAGTTTCATTAATGTAATCTATGAGTAATGATTTTACTAATTTGATGTAGTTGCAATCGGACGTATCTCTAATATATTCAATACAACACTTTTGAAAATATTATAAATTATAATATAAGGGGTTCCCTTCATTTCACTTTTATGGTCCTTTTCTATTTTAGGATGTTTTAAGAAAATATGGTAGATATTTCTTTGAATTAAAGAGAATGAAATGCAAGATGAATATGCTAGACTTCTAAGTTATCTAGGAGCAATATTGGAGATTCACAATTTTTTTCTCACTAAATCTAGAAACGGGATAATAATTGGTGGATAACTTATTAGAGGAAAATGGACAATAATAATGGGATGAAATGGGTATGTAATTAGCATTGGAGAAGTCTTAAACATGAACGAGCACTTCTTGATGAAAATAAATTAAGAAGGGAAAAGAACTTGGGGTCGTTTGGTTCAAGAACTTGGAATGAAATGAATTGGAATATTAATTCATAAGGGTATATGGTTGCAAATCCATTCCCATGTAAATATAGGTTCATCTTAAATTTGTAGAAGTGAGAATGAAGTTTGATACCATGGTGGGAAGGTGGGTATGAGATTACAAGGGGTTGGAATGGAGTTCTAACGTTATTCCAATTCAAAGTACACCAACCAAACATTGGAATGGAACAAATCCATTCCAATCCATTCCAAGATGGCCAACCAAAAACCTTAATTATATTTTTTATTTTTTTTGGTGAAAGACGAGTATTTAATAGATACCTATGAACTTATTAAGATAGATTTCGTCAATATAACTTTTATCATGTTAGCTACTACATACTCCGTATCACTCACTTTTGATAGTAGTATAATGCCTATTTCAATCCCCTTAGAACACGTATACTTAACATTGTCTTATTTTCTATAAGAAACAAGGTGAAGGTGAACATATATAATAGAATTATACAATAGACATGGAAAGTATTGAAGACTACTTAGGGTATAAGTGTTTAACATTTGCATATCAATGTATGTACCCTAATTAAGACTTAACTAAAAATTATTATTAATCAAGTTTGCATATAGAAATTATCATATACTACAGAAAGTTAATGCATAACACACCAAAATATAATTAACCATCTATTTATATTTTAAAAGAAGGTCATTCTCACAGGTTGGAGATTATATTGAGTTATGCGTGTATCACATTAGCTGGTTTAATATTTACTAACGACTTTTAAATTAAGTCCAACATTATAAATTAAATGACAATAACTTAACAATGTACTATAGTATTACTGATAGTTGATAAAAACCAGTGTTGGCAACCACCGGGTTTAAAAAATTCAATACGGAGCACTATTATAGGGTAAAAATTGATAAAATAAAAAATCTACCACCAACTTATTTTATTTTAGAAAAGTTGTGATATGGATTTGGTAATCAACTATTTAATACAGATAAAAAATTATTATTTTTCCCGAAAAATGACAATGGGACTAACAAATTCAAAAAGGTAAGTATATTGATTTTTGAAGGGTAGAATTATCATTATTTTTTCTAATTCATGACCGTCTGCTCATATTTCATCATGGTGAAAGACCGTAGGTTAGCAACATGTCATAATTTTATCAAATAAAAGAATTCCATTACCATAAAAAGTCAAATTAAATTTAACGGTTGTGATAACATTTGATTTATTTTATTACGATATAAAATAATTAATCAAATAAAAATTTGATTCATGTTAGTATTATATATTGTTAAAAGTTAATAAGTTAATTATCAAACTTCATACGTACTTAAAAGTTTCTCAAATAAGTTAAAACGTCAAATTTCAAAAGATTATTTCAATAAGTTAATTGTTATAGAAAGTTTAAGAAATGACATTAATGTAGACCCGTGCGTCGCACGGGCATAAAATCTAGTATATATATAAAAGAGGCTTTTTTCAAGGCACGTGAGTGACTCCACCTTTATAGAAACTCTTAAAATAAATATTAAATTCATACATATACTTTCCAAGTTATGGTTGAACTCTTAGATTATGATTATATTTTTTATATTAATTATTTTCCTTATAATATTTCAACTTTTCAACATTAAATTCATACATATACTTTTCAAGTTAGAGTTGAACTCTTAGATTTTGATTATATTTTTTAAATTAATTATTTTCGTAATAATATTATCAACTTTTCAGCTTTTTAGAAACTCTTTAAATAAAAACTAAATTCATAAATATTATTTGTCTCACATTGAAAAATAATGTAGATGTGATATATATATTACATATAAATAGCAGAATTGTCCATCGAAAAAATAATAAAGTGGGTAATCGTATGATTATAAATAGGAGTCATCCTTAAACCTTAAGTATTAACCCAAAAATTTTGAATCTCTTAAATATTGTCTTCGAAATCTCTTAAAAGTTTTAAGATGTGGTGAATATACTATGTATAAATAGTAAAATGGTCCCACATCATAAAATTAACATAAGGTGGATGATCCCATGATTAAATATAGGAATCATTTTTGCACCTTATATAACAAACTAAAATCTTTTAAGTCTATTAAGTATTGTCTTAGACATCTCTTAAAAGTTTGTCTATTATTATCTTCACAATTGTTAAATTTATATAATCAAAATTTAATTTTAAAAGGTATTATTAAAAAAATTGAAGTATTGTAAAAAAACATTATGAAGATAATATAATTAGATTTGCGGTGGAAAAAACCTTGCAAAGTATAGAAACTCATATTATTTGCACATACTTGGTGTAATTCTTACGTTATGGTTGAACTCTTAGATTTTGATTATATTTTTTAAATTAATTATTTTCCTTATAATATTATCAACTTTTCAACATTAAATTCATACATATATTTTCCAAGTTAGAGTTGAACTCTTAGATTTTGATTATATTTTTTAAATTAATTATTTTCGTAATAATATTATCAACTTTTCAGCTTTTTAGAAATTCTTTAAATAAAAACTAAATTAATAAATATTATTTGTCCCACATTGAAAAATAATGTAGATGTGATAAATATGTTACATATAAATAGCAGAATTATCCATCGAAAAAATAATAAAGTAGGTAATCGTATGATTATAAATACGAGTCATTCTTAAACCTTAAGTATTAACCCAAAAATTTTGAATCTCTTAAATATTGTCTTAGGAATCTCTTAAAAGTTTTTAGATATGCTGAATATACTATGTATAAATAGTAAAATAGTCCCACATCATAAAATTTACATAAGGTGGGTGATCCTATGATTAAATATAGGAATCATTCTTGCAACTTATATAAAAAATTAAAATCTTTTAAGTCTATTAAGTATTGTCTTAGACATCTCTTAAAAGTTTGTCTATTATTTTTTTCACAATTGTTAAATTTACATAATCAAAATTTAATTTTAAAAGGTATTATTAAAAAAATTGAAGTATTGTAAAAAAAATTATGAAGATAATATTATTAGATTTGCGGTGAAAAAAACCTTGCAAAGTATAGAAACTCATATTATTTGCACATACTTGGTGTAATTCTTACGTTATGGTTGAACTCTTAGATTTTGATTATATTTTTTAAATTAATTATTTTCCTTATAATATTTTCAACTTTTCAACATTAAATTCATACATATACTTTCCAAGTTAGAGTTGAACTCTTAGATTTTGATTATATTTTTTAAATTAATTATTTTTCTAATAATATTATCAACTTTTCAGCTTTTTAGAAACTCTATAAATAAAAACTAAATTCATAAATATTATTTGTCCCACATTGAAAAATAATGTAGATGTGATAAATATGTTACATATAAATAGCAGAATTGTCCACCGAAAAAATAATAAAGTGGGTAATCTTATGATTATAAATAGGAGTCATCCTTAAACCTTAAGTATTAACCCAAAAGTTTTGAATCTCTTAAATATTGTCTTAGAATCCTCTTAAAAGTTTTTAGATGTGGTGAATATACTACGTATAAATAGTAAAATTGTCCCACATCTTAAAATTAACATAAGGTGGATGATCCTATGATTAAATATAGGAATCATTTTTGCACATTATATAACAAATTAAAATCTTTTTAGTCTATTAAGTATTGTCTTAGACATCTCTTAAAAGTTTGTCTATTATTATCTTCACAATTGTTAAATTTACATAATCAAAATTTAATTTTAAAAGGTATTATTAAAAAAATTGAAGTATTGTAAAAAAAAAATTATGAAGATAATATAATTAGATTCGTGGTGAAAAAAACCTTGCAAAGTATAGAAACTCATATTATTTGCACATACTTTGTGTAATTCTTAGTATATTATTTGTCCCACATTGAAAAAATATGTAGGTGTGATGAATATATTACCTATAAATAGTAGAATTGTCCGAAAATTATCATAAGGTGGGTGATCTTATGATTACCAATATGAATCATATTGGGAAATAAAGTTTCAACCTAAAATCTTTTGAGCCTCTTATATATTGTCTTACGGAGCTCTTAATAGTTTGTATTATAATCTTCACTATAGTGAAATTTATATCATTAAAAATTAATTTAGAAAAGTATCTTAAATAATAATTTTGATGGTAAACTATTTAATGTGTTACTTGTCCCATATTGAAAAAAAATATGTATGTTGACTGGTGAATATATACTACGTATAAATAGTAAAATTGTACCACATTGAAAAATTCTCTTAAGTATTGGTTTAATGAACTTTTAAAATTTTGTATTATTAACTCAACAATAGTGAAATTTACATCATCAGACTTAATTTAGAAAATTTAGAAAAGTATTATATAAGTAATAATTTTGATGGTGTACTACTTATTAATAAGTTATTTGTCCCACATTGAAACATAATACAAGTGTGGTAAATATATTACGTATAAATAGTATAATTGTCCCACACCAGAAAATTATCATAAGCTGGGGTAATTCTATACTTATAAATAAGAGTCATCCTTGGAACTTAGATATCAAATCAAAATCTTTTGAATCTCTTAAATATTGTCTTAATTAATAAAGAGCTCTTAAAAGTTTGTATCCACCTTAGTGAAACTTACATCATCAAAAATTAACTTAGGAAAATATCATTAAAAATAAAGTGAAAAATCTTTTATTTATCTCAATATACATTTCCTATATTATATTCAAGTGGTGCTTATAATTTTTATATAAAAATTTTTACATTCATTTCACAAAAAAATATTGTGAAAATGAGTCATCCTTCAACTCAGATATTCCACCCAAAGTCTTTTGAATCTCTCAAGTATTATCTTACAGAGATCTTAAATGTTTGTATTATTATCTCCACCTTAATTAGATTCGTAGTAAAAAAAAAATGTTAGCATAAGCTGAGGTGATCAACCCAAAATCTTTTTAGTTGCTTGAAACATTGTCTTAGAGAGCTTGATTCTTAGGTACTTTGGATCATTTTTCGAGTCATAATATAGATCAAATATAACTTGAGTCCCGACAAGGTTGGTAACATATGTTTAAAATAGAAGTTGAATCAATATATCAAAATTATTTTTTTAAAAATTTTTGAGTATATTTTATTATAGTCTTAAAACTTCAAAAGTTTATTTTTATAAGTTAACTGTCATAGGAAAATTACGAAAATGACAATAACGTAGATCCGTGCATCGCACGGGCATCAAATCTAGTAGTTTAGTATTACAAAGAAATTCTTTGGTAAACTTAATTTATGGTTCCCTTAAATAAGTCAACTCGATGAAGCAAAGAGTATTGAGCTAGCTATTATAACGGCATTAAGTCGTCAACATATAAATAATCAATTAATGTCTATAGTTGTGTACCAAAGACAATAGGTTGGTGTTTTCATGTCCGTATAAGTCAAATACTTAGACCATCCCCAAGCAAGGTCAATAAGTAGGTCATGACCTTGCTTGGTCATGGTAATTACATCATTAAGAAAGATAATCTTGTGACCTTATTTTGTTAATTTGTGACCAAACTCATATATGGTCAATTTGTGACCTTGCTTGAAACAAATTGACCTCATTTGTGACCACTTGTGTGTACCATTTCTATTGGTTGAATATTGAAGAACAAAAAAAAAGGGGCATATTTTGTTAAATTGTTTATTTAAATTTTGAGAAAGTTAATTTAAATTGGTATATAAATTTTTGGCCCATTTTTTTTTTGCAAATCGTTTATTTAATTTTTCGTCGTTCAAATATACCCGTTGGATTAACTATAATATAGTCGTTGGATCGAATATAGCCGTTGGATTAATTATAAACGGTTCGTACAAATTCATGGCGAAATTCGTGATTGTGCAACTCATAACGCATTAAAAACGATCTTATTGAGCATATTTGGCAAAACTTTCGTAACTAAAAGGGGTTTTTAATGCATTTCGTAGTATTCAATGTTTTCAATTTTTAATTTTTTTAATTATGTATGCGTTATTTTATATGTGAAATTATGTTTTTCCAATTTTTTTTAATTGTTAATGAAATCGTCTAATAATTTTTCGAAATAATAAAATTGTTATTTAATATTTTTTTCCCGTAAAGTAACTCATAAGATTAACATAGCCGTAAAATATTGGGGTATTTTTTATTCAATTAAGATATTTACAATAATAGAAAAAAATTGATTTATAAAATGTTAGGAAAAATAATTAGAAAAGTAAGAGAGAGAAAAGTGGGGTAGAGAATGTGAGAAATGATTGAGAATGATGTGAAGTGGAAAATGATTGGGTTGATGACCTAGGTCGTGACCTTCTGCTTGGGAGGGTAAAAGTAGGTCAAGATAATTAAAGTGAGATTAAGATTAAAACTGGGTCGCGACCTAGTTAGCGCGACCACTGCTTGGGGATGGTCTTAGGTTCATGCAAATTCTCTAACCAATAAGTAACGCATTTAGGTAATTATGTATAAATGTATTAAGGATAACGCGTAACTACGTAAGCATAAAGTAATATCCCACGATTAAAACCTGATGATTGGAACACTACTAACGTGAGGCCAGGTGGGGCACGTGCCCCTTGATCTCTAGAAAGTTTGTAATATAGATCTAAACTTGCTATTTATTATATGTAAATTTAAGTGTCCTAGTGATTAACACATGCCCTTTTTTTCCAAAAACGCACTAGTTACTCTTTTTAATTAAATAGAATATCACTATGATTTAAACCCATGTCATTTACTTACTCTAATTTCCCAATTTGTAGTAAATATTTAATTGTAATGAGATTTGAACTCAATACCTCAAACTAATATAGAACTTCCTAAACCATTAGATTACTTGGATTTATTGGTAAAATGAACTATTAGTATGTAATATATCTTATATTAAGATAATACTAGTATTTATTAGTAACTACAATTTACATATACTTGAAAATTAATGTATTTTATGAATAAAAAAAAAAAAAAAATACCATTTATTAAGGGAAAAAATTGTGTAGATCCAACGTTTTTTTTTTGTTTTTACATAAAAAAATTGTTTTGGTTAAGATGGAAAAAGTATACGAAAAAATATTGTGCCCCCCTTGTACCAAATTCATGCGTCTGCCCCTGATACATACCAAAGGTGGCCGGTGTAAGTGATAAGGGCTCTCATCTCTTAAACTAGTGATTAGGGGTTCGATTTCGGACTCTTGCGAATGAAAATTCCAAACTTGAAAGGGGTCTACCCATTAAATAGATTGCTCCAACTGTTGATAGAATATACTCCTAAACAACACAAAAAAAAAAATTGAGACATACATGGCCGGTTTGAAGTAAGCAAAGATCAAGTAGATTTTCGTTGATAAATAACTAAGAAACCAAAATGGAACTTTATGTTTTTTTCTTAAGAAACCAACTCGACTAAAAGTTTAAGCTGATGGTTGGAGTCTCAAGATCGGTTTCATACTCTAACACTCCCCCCTTCACATGAATGCCCTTCACATAAGGCACCCACAAAAAAATTTCTAAAAGTTTAACTATAATATTCGAAAATCTCATCCATCCGGGGGGGGGTGGGGGTGGGGGGGGGGGGGGGGGGGGGGGGGGGGGGGCTCCCCTGCTAGCCCCCCTTAGCTCCACCACTGCTCATACCTGATGCTAATATTTCACTTTAGAAGTGATGGTGGTAAGATTTGAACCCGTGAACTCATTGACTTTGATACCAAGTCAAGAAACCAATTCAACTAAAAACTTAAACTGATGGTTGAAGTCTCAAGATCGATTTCATACTTTAGCACCTACAATCTACCATATTGCATAATAATAATCAATTCCATATATAGACACCCCCGGTAAAATGTACTCCGTACCAAGGAACAAAACTATAAAAGAAGTATAAAACTACAAGTATAAAAAAGGTATAAAACTACAAGTATAAAATTATTTCACGGGTATTATGAAATATTATATGGATGACCATATCTTAAAGGATAGACTCTAATGTTCTAAGGAAACTCCAACTATATTGTATATGCAAATAATTACCCCTAAAAATGGAATAATAAGACAGTTCTGTCTCCTTCATTTTCTCTCTTACAACTCTCTCTTCTCTTTAGTTACGTTCACAACAATCGGTATTTAATTTAGGGTTGATTTTTATTTGTACTTTATATTCGATTTACGAACCGAAGATATCTTAGTCTAATGGTTAAGATGGAGATAATGGTCCCATGTTTGAATACACCTACCCTCTATTTTAATGCAACAAAGTGCGCTATCCAAAAAGAAAAAAATATTCGATTTGCAAAGATATGGGATGGAGACATGTTACTTAAAATGTTAAGTGTAATTTATTTATTATAAGCTTATATTTAAATTAGTTAAATATACATTTATAAGCATAATTACATGTAACATGTCACATGTCACACATATGACAAATTACAAAGATAAAATGGACACCCATATTAGCATAAGGGCACCAATTTTGGGGTGGTAGGGTATGTGTTTAGGTGTTGATTATTTTTCTAATTAAGAATTAAACAATATGATTACCTACCTAAATCTAGACCCTACTCTAATGCATTGTAAAGACAAAAAAGAAACTAACCTCCCTTCCGCATGCTTGGTGACCGGCCCCCTGTAGTAATAAGAAGAGATAATTTCTCTTCTTACTAATACTACTTGTGATATCATTTGAAAAATACACAAGTTGTTCACATCTCATCTTCTCATAAAAATAAGCTTAAGGAAGTCTTGTTCATTATATTATTAATATTCTCTAAATATTACTAAGTGTAGTAATAATAATATTAGTCATATCATTAAGGGTTTCACTTATATTATCTAGCATATCATATAAGTGGAGATTTGGGATAGTTTGCCACTAATAGGACTGCTTCTATACTTGAAGCTCAAAGGAGATTCATCATATTATCTTTATAGCTCAATAAATTAGAGTAGGAAGGAGTCCTATCTTGTGCACTCTTCGTGCCATTTCCAATGTGAGGAAAATGATTTTTCTCCTTATTATTTGTTATTTTGTTTGCATGCACTAGATCTTGAATCACTACGTTAATAAGTTAATTAGTTAATCATTAGAAATGTCTAATGAGGGGGTTAATGAACCTAACAATTGGTATCAGAGCATAAGGATGTTGCATGCAAATCGTTTATTAGTTTTTACGAGTTAAAAGTAACTGAAATAAAACTAGAAATTTGTGTTTTTATTTGATAAGCCACGAACGGTTTTAAGCATGTTTTATACAAAGAATTTGGGTCGTTTTGATGATTTATGGATGATTATTGCTTAATTTAATGATTTTTAGTGAAATAAACACATTTTAATAAGTAAAATGAACTTTTATTTACTAAAAATATTTAGATTTCAAATCTGACCATGAAATTTTAGTATGATGTCACATGCATATTTTAATTACTTTTTGTAAAAGTTGAGATAAATATGATTTATGATTTTTAATATGATTTATGATTTTTAATGGTTAAAAATGACATAAATAGTGATGATTTTAGCAAAAATAGCTAAAACAAATTTTATGGCATGAAAAAATTATTATGAGTTTAATTTATATTACATATCATATGTAAGAGTGTAAAATTGATTAGATATATTTTCATATGCTTTAGGTATTTTATTTTATAAAATCGATAAGATGCAACCACATTTTTCTCTAAAATGATTAGAAACTTTTTTAACCAAAATTTTGACATGTTACAGGTCCTGGAAATATTCCAAATTGTTTAAAAAAAAATTAAAATATATGAATTATTGTAATTAAATTTGGATTTATTTCATAATTGTTATGTAAATAAGGGTAAACAATGAGCAATAATGAAAAACCGAGTTGAATTATAGTCAAATATTTAATAAAGACTAAATGTCGAGTCCTAAGACAGTTACGGTAATTAACTTTGGGATTAAATTTGATTTAGGTATTAATTTGTGATTTTAATTCGTTATTATCACGCATTTCCCTAAAACCGGGTGATATAGGATATTAGTTAAATAGGGCTATTTGGCACATAAATTTGGCATGTGTAACGCATATCTTATGCTTCATTTTTATTGATGAATGTCATTTTTAATTTACATAATTTTGAATTATGTAATTTGTCTTAGTATGACCTTAGTTTTAATCAATACTATCCGTAATGTAAGGGATATTGATTCGGTTGTAATTTTAATGTGATCCCGTATCACTTTTATTTACAAGATTTAATTTTACAAATGTATAATAGAAAAGTCACCTAATTTGATTATAATATTTGTTATTCCGGAGTTTCCTAAAGACAGTGTTATTCGGAAAGGCGTTCTGATTGAGAAGGTGTCCTTAGGAGGCGTGCCACTTGAACTTCAAGGGGCCAATGAAGTTGGTTTACGAATTTGTAATAGATTATTAGATTATCTATTTTCGAGGAAGGCCATACTAGGAAATTGTTTGTTGTTACATTTTTCCTTTATATGTTACATGCATGTCAAATCGCCATAATGAACATGCATATCATATCGAGTATTCGACCGTGTCAATTACGATTATCGATGGATCGCCAATTTAGTTCACTTAAAGGAAATAAATAATAAATTGACAAGACCTCTATATTTTAATAATTGAGACTTAGCCTTACCAAATAGTAGAACCCATGAATCCCAATTTCAATAGGGGTAGGCTCGGCACACCGAGTTCTTTCTTTTTACGTTGGGTAAGTGGGGTAATAAAATGTTATTACATCAAAACTTGGCTGTTCTCAACGGAAAAATTAGGGTTCGTAGGCTCATGTTTTCCGGGATAAAGATGACAATAAAAGTATTTCATCAACCAAGAGTTCTAGTTGTAGAATCGGTTAAAAGAGTTAACCCACCAAATAATATTAATAAAGGTCGTAGAGTCCGTGGCTCACATATACCCGCATTGATATAGAATTTGGATCTTGGAATCATTTGTATAATTGGGTAGAGTTCATTATATAAATGCGAAATTACCAACCTGATTATAATGTTTACAACTATTAAAACGATAAATGTTAACATTTCTTTCATCTCAAATTTTTGTAGTCAAAACTTGTTTATTCGCGATGGACTCCTCCGTCCCACTTCCCACGCCAACTCTTACCAACGTGTCTTGGCTTAGATCTTTCATGGATTGATGCAAACTTGAAAAGAATGGTTCTAACTTTTCGGATTGGAATGGGCAACTTCGCCTTGCCGCCGAAGGAGATGGTAAACTTAGTTACATCACCGAGGCTTCTCCCTCCGCTCCTAATACGAGATCATCAAGTCCCGTAAGGGAGGCCGCGATCAAGAATGTCTTGATCTTCTCTATGGATTCCGAGCTTCAAAGGAATGCCATGAAGATGAAATCCGCATATGAGATCTACACTAGACTTATGACCATGTTTTCAAGAGCTCCTAGGATCGTTCAATATGAAGCCGCATCTCAATTTTTCGACCACAACATTACGGATGGTCAAAATGTTAGCCCACATGTGCTCAAATTGATTGAGCATGTCGAGGTACAAAAAGAGCAAGGGATAGTGATCCCTGAGCAACTTGTGATTGACCGTGTACTCCACTCCCTAAGCAGTATCCAAGGGTTTGTTAACTTTAGGGTGAACTTCAATATTGTGATACATGGTTTCGCGATCCTTTCCAAGCCGTGACGCGCGGGGAATCACGGATGGAGAAATGAGGGACAAGCGTAGAAATACGCATTTGTGGAATCGTCACCAACTTTTGTGGGAAGTTGGAACCGTTCGAATACTTTATGTCATGTCAAGACACAAACTAATGACATGAACACTAAGAACTCGTTACCTTAGCATTCTATGTCTAGAATGACTCTCGTGGATGCCAATGAACACGGATAATCACAGAGATCTGGAGTAAGGGGTGAGGGTACGTATGAGGAAGTTCTTTAATCGAACACCTAATCCCGCCCGCCTCGATAGCGTCCTCTACTAATTATTAGGTAAACTCTTCTGTACTCGATAATTAGTCGGTTATATGCATGCAATGCAACATCCACAACTTAATCCTAGCATGTGAATTAAACTATGTTGGTGAAAATGTAGTTTAGCAATCAATTGAGTCGAAATAGGAATTAGAATGATTGCATGTGAGAAGACAATTAAATCATACAATCATCACAATAATTAATGACGAGATTAAATTAGAAAAGAATTACAAAGATTACAACGAATCTCGGGATCTATGTCGGAAATATACCCAAAAGAAGGATTTAAAGAAAAGAAGAAAATAATTAGATTAAAAGGCGGATTAGCAGCGATAATAGGATTAATAGTCGATTAAATACGTAATTAAGCTATGTCGACACGGTATAGGAAGTTCAAAGACAGAATTCAACTCAGAACAGGCGCAGCAGATGATGCGTCCTCTGGAAGAGGCGCAGCACTCTATGCGTCTGTTCTAGAGGTGGGTTCTGGCTTTGAAGCCAGCATAGCAATCAGTTAGTATTCGTTGGTGATTTACGGTTAATTGTTGATCTATTAGTCAAGTGAAAGTGGTTTAATTAATTTACACTAAATTATATCAAAGACGAATTCAAATACTAAACGTGAACATATCTAACCTCTAAAGACAAAAATTTGATCTAAAGATGTCAAAACCTGATAATATTGAATGATTAGGGATCTAAATCGAACTATGTAAATATGAAGAAGGTGAATTAAATAAGACCATTAAAAAAACGCGTTGAAAAGGTTTGACAAAAATCCGACATGAATCTTACATAAATAAAATAAAGTACAAAATAAAATACAAAAGATGGGATTATTACACCCTCAAATTTACATGTTGACGAAACGAGTTAACTAAGTTGTGTTTTAGTGATAGCTCGACTCGAATGTAAAGAAAGTGCCCTCGTTAGAGGATTAAAAAGATTAGTTAAATTGATTAAGTGTAGTCGTCAAATTGGTAGGTCAATGCAAAACGTGACGGAACCCAGAAGGATATAAGCTTACCTGGTCGATTGATCAAGCACGTAGATGTCAAAATGCTTAGAGCAAGTTCTAGAATGCAAAGAGAGAGTAAATAAGGGGCGGAACACTCGCGTGCCTTGAAAATTAGCATGAACCTCTCCTTTTATAGGGAGAAATCCGAAGACTTTTGGAATGACTCGAACACGGAAAGAAATCTAGAAAATATTCCGGAAAAAGGTAAAACGAGCTACGGAAGAGGCGCAGCAGGCACTGCGACTCTTGGAAGAGGTGCAGCGCCCGCTGCGTCATTTCCCAAGCAGTTTCCTACTCTGAAAGAAAGATTTTCGAGTTTCTTTTATGAAATTGCGGTAGATTTCGAATTCTTTCTAAATAAAATACTGATATATTTTACCAAGAAAGATAATTTTTTAAATATTAAAATATCTGGAATATTCTAGATCGTTTAGACATGGTTTTAAAAGACGGTTTATAGAAAATGAAGCGGTTTTTTTACCCGGACTCCAAATAAACTCTAGTGACTGTCAAAACGACTGTATCGACACGTAGATGACGACCAAGGGGTAGATACAAATGTTTGAGCTATCAGTTGAAGACAAAGTTATGAACTGTCATAAATTGTTTCACATACCAAACATGCGGCCCAATCATCACTGAGTGGTTGCCGGAAGGTGTAGATTTCAGGTATCTACAGAGCCCCCACTGTGATTGAGGCTTAGACAAGGCAAAAGTCAAAGTAAAACAATCAGGTCACTTGAAGATTACAACATGACAACTATGGAGACGCGAGGCGGTTCAAGGGATCTGAACTAAGGACCTGTCGTCGGGAAAATTTTAAGGTCAGTCGACCATCGGGGAGGGTCGTTTAAACTTCGTTAGACTACGTATGAAAGCTCGCCAACCATAAGAAGGAGTCATACCTGAGCATCCTCTTACTTGGACTAAGGTTGCGTCATGAGGCTCGCCGGCCGTCGGAAAGGCATACGTAATGAGGCTCGCCAGCCGCTGGGGATAAGCCGCGTAATGAGGCTCGCCAGCCGCTGGAGGATAAATTCATATGGGAGAGTCAGCTTGTCTCTGTCTTCAAGTCAACTCTTGTTGAGAAAACATATGTTGAAACTTGATATATGGAAAATTCTGTCACGATTGAATCATTCCGAGAATCTACTCGGTTGTGGCGAGCAAATATATTGATGATAGAAGATGGGCCCACAGATTGTATATCCGGAAAATACAGGTTCCTGCTGAGATGATGTGACAGTATTGAAGCCTGCCAAGGCACGAGTTTAAAAAAAGAACCAAATTATGAAAAATAGAAATTGGAGAAAAGACGCATAAGACTTGGACCCACAAGTAACGAACTTGTAACCAACTTTCAAATTTAGGCAAACATTGCTGGGGAAAGGGCGCAGCAAGGGCTGCAACCTTTGGAAGAGGCGCAGGTATTGCTACGTTCCTTCCCGAGCTTTTCCCTGTCTGATAAAGACGCGATTAGTCGGAGGTTCTAATATTAATTCGAAATCATAAAACCACGAACAATTCTCTCAAAAGTCCACCAAACTTGCGGAAGTCTTGATCAAATTACTCCATAAGCCATGACAAACCGAGGTATGCATTCCAATCTTGCTTTAATCGTTTGCATTTGATTGATTGAGATTTGAAAATTAGGGTTTCCTTTCCCAAATAACTCGAAAATTGGGGATTCTTGCTCCATTTAATTTTTATGGTAGAAATTGAGATTAGGAGTGAAAAATTGGCCTTGTTAGGAGTGAACAATTTGTATGTACTTGTTTTTCGTTTTCGTCGAGTTTTGAACAAATGAAACGGATACTCACTTACTCGAAAACCGCTTCGAAAACCCCCTAAGGGTAGCTCGTTTTGGATAAAACTTGGTGTTCTGGAACCCTTTTGTAATGGGTAAACTTGTCGTATCATTAGATTTTCAGTAGTATGCGACGGTTTCTGCAGGACGCTTTTCTAGGGCATAACCGCTATTATAGCGAAATGCTGTCAAATTTTTGACACAAACCCATAATTAGGCTTTGAATTTAGACTTGAGTTGACCCCTACCCTACGTGTGTAGTCAAAGATGACCAGAAAATTTCTTGAAAATGACTTGAAACGTCTTAAAATGTGCTTGACATTGTTTGAAACCGTTGGAAAGAAGAAACTTCTTATTACCGCTAGTCTTCTCATGGCGGGCGCACCTGAGTGGGCTGAGAAATGGGATGGTAGACATCTCATTTGGGCAGAAGAGAGCCACTTGTCTTACAGGACGACACGGAGCATGGTAAGTCTTTGTGTTTGTTTGTCATTCATATCCGATTGCCACTTCTTTTATTTTTTAACTACTAAATGAATTTTGATTCAAATTGCTGGAAGCCGGAAACATGAGGTCCTTTTCCGGATACACGACCATGATGGAGGTTTATGAGAAGTTGACCGAGGAAGAGAAGGTCATCATTAGGGGAGGAGCCTTCGGAGAGTTGGTCCGAGCTTGGAGGTCGATCAGGGCGTTGAAGATTCGGGCTAACCTTTGCCTGATTAGAGCCTTCGTAAATCGTTACTGGGATACGACCTCGACCTTCCATATGCCTTTTGGGGAGGGTGAGTCACCTTGGAGGATTACGACATGATTTCAGGTTTTCCGTGTGGAGAGGAGAGCTTAGAGTGGCCATCGGCGGCCATGAGGGTTGACTCGGAAGAGGCGAGACAACTGATAGGTTGAAACCTGCCAGCAGAGGCGGCCGCTCTACGTGGGTTGGTGCCGAACTCTTACGTTAGAGACTACTTTCCGGGTAAGACTCTGACGAGAGTCAGGATAAGTGCAGAGATGGTGGCTCCTCCTCCTTGTACTACTGAGTAGAGGGATCGGCTGTGGTTGTGGCGGTTCTTGTCTTCGATTTACTTTATAGACAAGGGGGAGGGGCTGTCGACGAAGCTTCTTCCTTTCCTTTCTGACTTGAGTAGCCTAGGTCGCTGGGACTGGGTTACTCCCGGTTTTGCGGTCCTCACTCGCTACATGAGGGCAATGGTTAAGCCGTCGCTGATGGAAAAGGGGACTTCTCCTGCTACAGTCGGTCCTTGATTCTTACTGGAGGTATGAACCTTGCTTTTGTACCTTATTGAAAAATCAATAATCTTTTTTTGCATTGAAAGATAAATATTTGGCTTTGACGTTGATATTGTTATAACCTTTTTTCCAGGCGTGGGTGTAGTCCTACTTTCCTGGCTTTGCGCCCAACAAGATGGAGCTTGCGTCGAGGGCGTACTAGTTGTTAGGGACTAGGTGGTGTGCCGTAAGAAGAGCCAATGTTCTTCTTATGATGTCTGCAGGATGGTCTTGAATGCCCTGCAATTAGAGCACGTACATACTTCCGACTGCTTTATTTTCTGTCTTTCATTTTGGAGAAAGATCATAAGGAATGGTCATTTGTCTTATCACCATCTAGAGCTTGATCATTGGAATGATCCCTTCCTTTCTTTGTCTTAGTGGGTTCCGAGACCTTGGGTTGAATACCTGGACGCACCAGCTTTCGTGGCTGAGGTCCTACGTCCTAGGATCTTGAGTCGGTTGTTGCTGAGGATGCCCATAGGACCCGTGTGGTACTTGGGCGAGCGTTTGACTCGGTAGTGCTCGCTTGAGGCTTTCAAGGTCCTCAATGACCCTCCAAGGTTGATGTTTAAGGAGCTTTTTGACACTGAGAGAGAGGTTGACCTGTCTGGCGTGATTGGAGACACCCTCCTTCTTCCTGGAAAGGATTACTCGGGGTTCGTTCGTTGGAGATTGGCGTACTGACCGATTGTGGTAAGCATTGCTTGATTCTTGTTATATTGAATTTTGAGAAATGATAAGTTACTTGTTGATGAATCATTTGATCTTTGCAGGAGATCGAGGCGGCGGGCGTTTGAGCCCCCATCTTACCCCGAGGTGATCGAGTACACGGACGTGGCTGGCTCAACGACAGTCTCAGAGCTTCGTGAGTTCAGCACGACGGTAACCGATGCTGGCTTGGAAGAGTGGGAGCACCTCGTGAGGAGGATGAGTTTCCAATCCATGACCATCTTTGTTGTCTAAGAATGCATTTGTTTTAACTTTTTATTTGTATTTGAATGTAGGTGGGCCCGTCTTGGTATGTTGTGCTGTAGAGGGTGGCCAACCAGTTGCGGGCTACAACCGTTGAGGCACTCGCAGGTGGTCGGGACCGACATGTAGGAACCTATGATTCCCTTTTCATTTATTGTTGCATTTTGTATTTTTGAAATTAAATGACTGACTGAAGAGGCATTTCTTTCGCAGAAAGCCTTGGGCGTGAGCTGGCAGATTCTCGGGCGTGAGCTGGCAGATTCTCGGGCGGAGACAACGGAGTCTCGAGAGGAGATAACTCGTTTGTTGAGGGAGCTGGAGGCCCGGGATGCCGAGATTGCCGCACTCGAGATTTTAGCTGAAATTACTGGTGACGAGGATTAGCTGTCTTTGTTTTGTTTGTAGACTTTGGATATTTTGAACTTTGTTTTGGAATTTTTTACATTTGGATTTGTTTTCGGGCGAGAGCCCCCGGTTTTGGATTTGATTTTAGGGCGAGAGCCCCCAGTCTTGTGTATATGTTCCCTTTTTTTACTGTGTTACGACGACCTGAGTGCCTTTGCTGGAAGATATCTTTTGTTCCTGCAGGTTAGCTTAAAGATAGGTTTGGTAGCTGACAGTTTCTGTCGTTATCCTGCCGAATTTTCCATAGAATTCACATAAATTACATGCAGTATATAGCAAATAATCTACTCAAACAATTTATATGTGGCATATCGGTAGTCTAAACTAGCGCGAAATGAATGTCTGAATATGACAAAATGTGAAAAAATGTATGAAAATGTAAAAATATGACCGACAATGGGGAGGGTTACCCCCTAAAAAAAGAAAAGAAAAGAAATATATAAGTTTAGAAAAAATGGAAATGAGATGCTTTTCCTAAAAAGAAAGGAAAAGAAAATGAATAAGTGTGCGTAATTGGCGAAAATGTCGATCATCGTCTAGAAAACGGAACCCGCCAAGGATTAGGAAATCAAAAAAAACTTTGGGAACTCGGCAGATTTTCCAAAATCCATATCATATAGGAATAGGAAGCCATAGACGAACATGAATTAGGAAAGGAAGAAGCTGGAAATCCCGAGAAAGAGCTTGAGGAAGAGGCGCAGCAAGAGCTGCGACTCTTCGAAAGGGCGCTGCTGCTGCGTCGTTTGCTGGAATTATCAGACCCCGGTTAAAATTAGAAAAAGACGAATAGTATATATAACGAGCTCAGTTGAAGGTTTCATTCATACAATTCCTCCAATAATCCGTCTCTCACAAAACAAAAACCTCCAATCTCAAAATTCTTTCAATATAATGGATGCCTTTGAAACCCGCCTGAAATAATGGGCAAATGAGTTCACTCATGTTGAGAAACATGACATGGGTGCCTATTGTTGTAGTGAGTGTCCTCAACAATAGTGCGATCACATAATTAAATCTCAATAATAAGAATACAAAGGGATGAGGAATGTTATAGTCAACTGGTCAACATTAATCGGTAACGATTGGCACATTTGAGTTTGATGTTACTGTCGTATGACGATAATGATCAGTTGATCCCTTGAGGTCACACCTAAAGGAGAATCCTCTAATCATGTACATTAATTAATTGTATAGCGATACAAATTAATTAATCCCTTAAATTGAACTAAGTTTATATTAGTAAGAATAATATCTTATTGTAATATGATTAAATAAGATTGATTCTAGTAATTTATTTGTTATATTACTAAGAATGCATTATGTTTATGAAACATTTGAGATAAGCAAAATTGTTTGATTATAATTACAAATAGTTGTAGATTATATTAACCAAATATGATATGACCCATTTTATTTACATGTGATTATAAAATATGACTTAAATTATTATGTCTAATTTAGTTGTTATGAAATTGCATTTAAATTAGTTAAATGCACATTTATAAGATAAAATCACATGTTACATGTCACATGTCACATATGTGACAAATGACAAAATGTAAAAATAAAATGGACACCCATTTTACAATGGGTGCAACCGGTTTTTGCGGTGGGTAGTAGGGTGATTAGGCTTTGAGTGTTGTTCTAATTAAGAAATAGACATAATCATTCAATAGCCTAAACCTATACCATAGCTACTGCATTGTGAAGAACAAAAAGCAAAAATAGCACCCCACTTACCATGTGATGGCCGGTCATAAGCAACAAAAATAAGAAGGAATATTTCCTTCTTATTTAACACACAATATCATATTCATTTGGATGCTATCTTCACTTATCTCTTATTTTACTTTCTTACTCTAAAACTTAAGAAATTTTCACAAATTTAGAGTTCATATTCTAATAATATTATTAGTGTAGTAATAGAGTTATTAGATTTATTTTTAAGAGTTACTACTAATAATACTAGTGTAGTATTTTAGTAGAGATAAAAAGGGGTGTCTTGGGTGCTACTAATAGGAGTGTTCTTATACTAAGAACTTGGAGATCATCCTCATATTCATAGCTCAAGAACAATATTTGAAAGGAGTTCAAATATTGTGCCCATATTTCTTCATAATCAATGAAAGAAATTGTTCTTTCCTTGTCTTTTGTTATGCATGCATAAGGTCTAAATAGTTTAAGAGTAAACTATTCACAAATATGATATTAGAAATGTCTAATATCGAGTTTAAGAAACTTACACCTACAAGCTAGAGACAATCTTGAGTTTAAAATTGGTGAAAATTGTAAGGCCCTTCCTTAATGCTTGTCTTGAGTAAGAGGACTCAGATTTACATGTATTTGCCTTTCCTGGAGGCGATTTTTGTCTTTTCCCGGAATAAATAGCCGCCATTGGATGATGGGACCCAGAAGATGCTCTAGTTATACCCCTTAACTCCCAAAGGTATAAGAATAAATTCAGGGACTTCCTTGGATTGACTAAAGCTGAGGTAGACCGATATGTTACCTCAAAAGGTGTTCGTATGCATGACTTTATGGAGCAATTCATAAATAGGGAGGACCCTTTTGTTGGAGTAAGTGTCCTTCACAATAGTGCATTTATATAATAAATCTCATTTTGGAATATTCGTAGGATGACTAGTATATTGATACTTCACGTTAGTTAATTAACGTAGATTGATAACGGTCTGCTGACTAGAGTTAGACGTTATTGTCGTATTATGGCGGTGATCAACTGACCCCTTTCGGTCACACCTATAGGATGTGACCCAAACAGAAAACTAATTATTTGTATACGATACAGTTTAATTAGTCATTTACATATATACTTGATATATGTTTGGTTACGAGACTTGTTTATTGGAAATTGAGTTAGGAACTCATTCCATTTAACTTTATTAGTCAATTATACGATAACTGACTGAATAAGTTTTATGTCTTATTTTAATATGGTTAAATAAGATTTAATTTAGTGAATTGTTAATTCATTAAATTAGTTGAGGTTATGCATATATTTTGACGTAGAGGTAATTAGTTAATTATATTTACAAGGAGTTGTACAATAAATTAATTGGACATTGTGGGACCCATTATATATTGATATAATGGTAAAATATCACTTAAAAGTTAAGTATATATTATTTATTAATTTGAGTTATATAATTGTTATATGATCAAATTAACACTTAATTAAACTAGATAATTAAGCATATGATTAATAAGTATTTGTAGGACAAATATTAAAAATCAAAATGGACCACTTCTTACTAGTGTGGGCCGAAATGAGTAGTGGAGAAACAATGGTAATTGTTCTTTACTTAATTCACCCTACAACACATGATTATGACATCTATGACACATGAACATGATCATATACAATCCTACACTCTACCACCTTGCATGAGATTAAAAATAAGCAAAATATTGGCGCAAACATGAGTATGATGACCGGCCAAAGGCCTTAATAAAAGGTCAATAGTTGTTCTTATTTCCATACTAATTCTTTCTTTCTTATTCTTATTCTTCTCTCTAAAACCTCACCTCTCTCTAAACTCTCATAAATACTAATATTTCCTACTAATATTAGTAGTAGTATTTCTTACTTATTATCTAGTTAGTAATAAGATAAGAATTTTTGGGTTAATCTTAGGTGCAACTTAAAGGAGGTCTTCTAGTTTGAAGATTCTTGGAGGATCATCCATTTCATAGCTCAAGAACAATAAGAAGGAGTTCTTATTGTGCTCATATTATTTCCATATCAGTGTGAGGAAATTTCTTCTTTTGCTTTATGCCTTTATATTTGCATGCATGTTACATAGATCATTAAACACTAAATTAACAAGTAATTTAGTAACTAATTAGAGGAGTCTAATTAGGGTCTATGGACTTTCACCTTCTTTATCATATTTTGCGAGGCGCAGGGCCTTTGGGTTTTTCCTTCTGCATGGCTATATTTTCCAAGGGCACATTGACAAAGAGATGAGGGGAGATCCTCTTTTCTTGAGTTTGGTGGAACAAATGGAGCTGCACAAGAGCCCACCTTGCCTTTGTTTAGGAGAGATTATCCTTGGCCTTGATAACATAAAGGCTAATCGAGAGCTTCGATATTTGGGGAGTCCTATCGTCTTGCAGGTAATAACCCTTCCTTTCTTTCCCTTCCTCTCTTTTTTTTTGTCTTTCTCGTTTTTTTTTCGCTTTTTTCGCTTTTTTCGTTTTTTTCTTTCTGTTTTTTTTTTTTTTTACGTTTTTTTTTTACGTTTTCTTTTTCTTTTCCCCCCCTTTTTTTCACATTCTTACTTGCCCCAGATATGGTTGATGGAGCGTATGCGATTGATCGAGCCCCCAGTTAATGTTCAAGGATATTGTGCTCGCGATCACCATGAGGACCAGGCTCTATGTGGTTCATTTCACCAAGATTCCCAACTACTGGGAAAATAAGCTGAAAGGTGAAGGCGGCCCGCTCATCCGATGGATTGTGCCATGGTGGCACCTTAGAGTAGTTACTGGGTCATCATCTTTGGATCCAACTCGGTCGCTTCGCATTCCTGGCTTGGAATTCATGGTATGTATATTTCCGGAAAGACTGGTGAGGCAAGTGGGCCTTAAGAAGAGGATCCCGAGACTTGACACTGTTCCCCAGACTGCCTTGGCTCATACCGCAGAGTCGTGTAGGGAGTGGGCCGCTAGATGGGTGGAAAGGAATATGTGGTTCGTACCCGTTCCTGTGGGCTCCCTATGGGTATCTGACTCATATTTGCGATGGAGGAAGGCTAGTACTCCCGAAGAGCACGAGAAATTAAGGAAACGTGAGCATGTGTATTGTAAGATCTACGAAAGCTTTAAAAAGAAGTCCAAATATCTGACTGAAGGGGAGCAAGAAGCCGGATTTCTAGTCATGCATCCAACGAAGAGATCGAGGACTAATCCTGCTGCAAGGGTGGTGATAGATAGACAAGGTAAGGCTAGACCTCGAGAAAGACCGTTGGTGATTAGGTCTGAGGTAACGCAGAAGCGCCCGGCTCGCGGTCAAGACAAAAAGTGTAAGAAAGGTGACAAAGGCAAGGGGAAGATGAAAGAATAGCCTTAGTCAGTTTTATTATTTTGTATTATTATTATTATTTTAGTTGAGTAGTAGTAGATGACGGGATTTTTAGAATCCTAGCCTTAGCTTTTATTTCAGCATTTCGTTATATGTATGAGATATATTATTACTATTTTTAGATAATGAAGAAAGATTAAGTTAGTTAAGAAACTAATGAATTTTTCTTTCTTTATTATTCTTGTCGAATTTCAAGTGCAAATGCAAATGTCCTTCTGTTCACATTTCAAAATAATAGCGGGTTGAATCTAATGAAGGATTGCCTACGTATTCATTAGAAAAAATGAAATCAAACCCTGTGCGTAGTTCGGGAAAACGCAAAAGAATAATTGTTCGAAGCAAGAGCTTGTAATGAACTTAGAAAAGGGTAGCATGTGCTTTACTTACTCCCAAAAGAAATACAATTCGATTTAGTTGATGACATGAGGATTATCCAATTGTCAAACTGCAAGAGCATAGCGACATCGAATTCAACTTGCCTGGGGCCGGCTTTATTCCGTGTCGCATGAGAGGCACGTGGGATTCCGCGAGGCGCGTTTTCCTAGTGCATGCTAATGGTACACTACAACGATATCTCGGGAAACTGACGGTTTTTCTGACTGAAAAAAAATTCCGTCAGTAATTTTTTATGATTGACGGACTACTGACGGAAAAATAAAACTGACGGATAATCCGTCAGTAACCGTCAGTATAAAATGACGCGTTGACTAAGTCAAAGGCGGCAAAATTCACTTACGGGTACTGACTGATTGTCCGTCAGTAAACACTACCACTGACGGAATTTCCGTCAGTAAAATGGGATATTAAATTCCGTCAGTATATAATAATAACAAGTCAGAAATTGCTTCGAAAACTCGGGAAGCTGACGGAATCCTGACGGAATTTCCGTCAGGAAACTTCTGTTTATGTAAAAATCGCACGAAGAACTCTGTCATTCTTCATTCATGTTTTCCCCAAAACCTAACCCCCAAATCAATTAAATCCCCATTTCCGACCACCGGCTACCTTACTACCACCGTCTAACTTCCTCCGGCTACCACTTTCCGACCACCACATCCTTGGTAAGTTTAATTAACTATTTCATTCTCTCTCTTTTCTCCTTTTGTTAATTTATATGTTGCTTATTAGTTGTTTGTTGTAGATCCGACGACCACCACTAGCTACCTCCTACCGTCGACCACCTCTAGCTACTTGTCGCCGCCGCATCTTGTCGGAAAGTGTTTGTTTATTTTCATCCTTAGGTAATATATTTACCTTTATTTTAATTTCGCCCTCCGTCTTAATCATTTGTTTGTCTTTAATTGACGTAAGATAGTAGCCATTATTTTTTTTGATAATGAAACTTTTGTTGTCAATTTAATTTCGCCTTCTGTCTTAATTATTTGTTTGTCTTTAATTGACGTAAGATAATAGCCATTATTGTTTTTGATAATGAAATTTTGGTTGTTAATATAATTTCGCCCTGCGTCTTAATCATTTGATAATAAATTTTTTGTTGTTGTTAGTAGCTAGTTATTACATGTGTTTTGTGTTAAAATTATTACATGTGTTGATATTGACTTAGTACCCGTTCAAAAATTACTCGTTAGGTAACAATTACTCGTTAGGTAACAATTACTCGTTAGGTAGTAATTTTTGAATAGTCCCCGTTTTGGTAACAATTACTCGTTAGGTAGTAAACACATAACTTGTAATTTATTAATGAGGAAAGAGTTCGGTAACAATTCCTTTAATGTTTTCTGAATGCATATGTTGAGTAAATATTTATTCAACATTGTGTATTTAGAAAACAAAGGGGAATTGCTGCCGAATTTTTTCCTCATTAATAAATTACAAGTGGTGTTTGCTAGTGACTTGAAACGTAGATTGATGGGTTTAGGTTGGAATGATAAGGACCCAATTGAAGAAAATTAATTTTACTTGTTGATGAGAATTATATATATATATATATATATAGGGTCAAGATCCGGTGAGAACCACTAATATAATGAGAACCGTGAGAACCTTCACTAAATCTCCACCAAATTTCGTTCCGAACGTTTTGATGGATCATTTACCATTAGTTTAGTTTATTCAATCAAAATATTTGCAGTAAATAAACAAAATTTATTGATTATATTAAAAAAATATGTACTTAATGTACATAAATTCAATTAGATAAAATAAATCAACTCTAAATGCATGAAAAGGAGCACTAGGTGCATGAAAATTGTTACATGCATTAAAACAATTACTAGGTGCATGAAAATAATGAGCTCTATATGCATGAAAATAAGTACTAGGTGCATGAAAATTGTTAGATACATGAAACTGACTACTAGGTGCATGAAAATTAATAAATTGTATTTCGCCTCAATTTCCGTCACTATCGTATAATTTTTCGACCAAGAAATATGTTATCTAGCCATAACATTCTACGCCGAACCCAAATATGTTGTTATTTTTAAAAACTAAATTTGGTAAGGCGGAGTTCTCACGGTTCTCATTATCTTAGTGGTTCTCACCGGATCCTAATTCTATATATATATATATATATATACTATGTGTGATTATTGATTATCATTGTTTAATTTACTATGTGTGATTATTGATTATCATTGTTGTTAATTTCTGATAATTTATTTATATAACATATATATATTTAAATGTAGATACATAATAACATGAAAAGATTAGAACGACGGTGGATGTATGAAAGATTAGACGAAAAAAAGAAACCCAAGCTGATATTTGCAAATAGGGTGAAAGAGTTTATTGAATTCGCGGAACAATCTAGTGAGTTTAAGGATTTAGGCGGTGAAATGAGGTGTCCATGTAAGAAATGCGATAACTTAGCTTTTAAATCAAAAAGGGAGGTTCAAAATCATCTATAGTCGAATGGTTTTACTGATAATTATTATGTATGGAAGTATCACGGTGAGAAATTGGCTACCGAAGAGAGTTCAAGTAGTATCGTAGTTAGTGAGAATCCTCACGGTTTTTATATATTGAACTACCTAACAATTTCCATTGTATATAGCTTTTACTTATGGCAGGTGGGTTTATCAGACGATTCATAGGTAGCACTAGTCGTTCTCGTCGTGCTGATGATGAGCAGAACGAGGAGGATGCTGCCTTTCACGAGCAGGAGCAGGAGCAGGAGTAGGAGCAGGAGCAAGAGCAGGTGGCGATCCTGACGACACAGCAGGAGAGTAACCGGATTATTCTGTCTCGCAATCCTGACATAGGGCAGTGGTAAGTGTCTAATTAATATATAGAATACTTTTATTATCGCAAACTTTATTTTATTATCACTTTTACGCTAACTTTTAATATCTTTTATTATCGCGTTCGTTCTAATATGTATCTTTTTCAGTTGGGACGACAAGCCGATCAAGCAATACGTTACTTAGTCTTTTATTCGTACCATAGGCCGAGAATACTTCACCAAATAGAGTGAAGCGAGCCACTACCAGCGTAGGCGGATGTGGGATTACTTTCAGGTATATTTTATTACGGTTCTATCTATTACTTTCAAAACGTGTAGTTATACAATTTCAGCAATTACTAACAAGTTGTTTATGATCCAATAGAATCATGTGAACTCGGTCGATCCGAACTACGACCCGAAGCCCGAATGGCAGAAACAGGTCACGAGGCGGATTACCTCACTTGTTAATGGCCTCAAGTATAACAAAAATAGGCCGGATTGGGTGCCTGAAACTTGGTGGGAAAACATTAAAAATAGGCCCGAAAACGATCTTGAATTTGCCAAGAAGTCTAACATAAATAAGGTTAATAGACGGTCAGGTGGCGAGAAAGCTTTGGGCACCCATACTCTAGGCCGGAAGAGTTGTGCTGATGTGTTTAAAGAATTGGTAAGTCCTTTATTTTTTTTACTTCACAAATTGCATATTAATTATGAAGGATTAATATTGCCAATATATTACTTAATGTTTTTATACTACTTTCAGGTTGATCCTACGCCGTACAAATTGTTTGAGAAAACAAAAAAAAAACAAGAAGGGCGAGTGGGTTAATCCTAGAGCTGTTAAGACAAACGTAAGTTTGTCTAATAATTACTAAGAATTTTTTTTTATATCCAATTTTAATACTCTTTATTAGCTTCGTTTTGTTTTGATTACTTAATGTTTTTAATTATATAATTTTTTTTATGTTGGTTCAGGAAGCTTACACCGAGGAGATGAGTCAGCCAACGCCAACTGGCGAGACTCCAGACGAATTCCGTGCATTTTACAAAGCGGTAAATGGATTCAGTAAGAAGTCGAGCCTCTTCGGGATGGGAGACAAGGGGAAAGAAGTGTGGTATGATCCACCTTGCAACAAAAGTGCACGCACATCTTTCTCCTACAATCCTACAGATTACACTCGATTTGCAAGTGAGATTACTCAAATGAAGGAGCAATTGAATGCACTTGCGAATGAACGAGAACATGAGAGAGCCGCCCGACTTGCCCTTGAAGCACAAGTACGAACCAATCAACAACAAATGGATCACCAAGCCGCGCAAATGGCAGCCATGCAAGCGGCTATGATGAGATTTCTTCCCCCGGACTTGTGCAACAACTTCCCTCCTCCACGTCCAAGAGATGACAACGCGGACGACGGGCACGGTTTTGGAGGAGCTCCCGTTAGGTTAGTAATTTATCATCTACCTAAGTTAGGGAACCCGTTGAATTTGTAAGCTTGTAAAAACAAAGTTGTATGAATTTTTTAACATTTTATGTAATGAATAATTTTTCCAATTTCCATCGATCTTCCCCTTTATTTTTATTGCCTTTTGTTGATTCCCGACCATGCGGTCGATGTGAGTATGAATTACCGCTTTGCGGTGAACGTGTGTATTTTCTGTATTGCAGGTTTTGTCGAAATTTTCACCGTTTAAAACAATGCAAAAAAACGCATTGTGGCTGGACAACAGGCTGCTGTATCCAGTCACTAGTCTATTAAGTACTGACGGAAATTCCGTCAGTAAAGTCAAGATTAACTTGACTTACTGACGGAAAATCCGTCAGTATAGTCAAGATAATCTTGACTGTCCTGACGGATTTTCCGTCAGTAAGTCAAGTCAATCTTGATTTTACTGACGGAATTTCCGTCAGTAAGTCAAGTCAATCTTGACTTTCCAATTGAATTGACTGACGCAACTTCCGTCAGTAGGCCGTCAGGAGTCCAATTTCTGACGGAAATTCCGTCAAAAGTCTTTTTTTCGTTACCAATTGAAGTGACGCGCGTTACTGACGGAAATTCCGTCAGTAATTGATATTACTGACGGATTTTCGGTGTTACTGACGTATTTTGTCCGTCAGTTTCCTGAGTTCGTTTTGTAGTGGTAGTACCGTTTCAACTAGTCTAGGTTGGTAGGGTCAGCTAATTCATTCCCGTCTAGGCCTGTGATTCTAACTGCACCCCCTGAGATTATGGATTTGACTAAGAAAGGTACAGCCGAGGTTTGAACTTTCCTCTTAGATCGATAGGTAATAAAGCTCTGACTAATTTGAGCATTAAATCCCCTTCTTTGATGTTTACGGGGTTTAACTCGTTTTTTGAATGCTTGTTTGATACGTGCTTGGTATGTCCGTACATTGTGTAATGCACGCAGTCTACGTTCGTCCAAGAGGTCTAGTTTATCATATCTATCCCTCTTCCAATCAGCTTCCGGGATTTGACTTTCTAAGAGAATACCCAGAGATGGGATTTCCAACTCTACTGGCTGTACAGCTTCCATTCCATATGTTAAATAAAAAGGAGTGGCCCCAGTGGGTGTCCTAACTGAAGTGCGATAGCCCCATAAGGCGAAGGGTATCTTGCTTGGCCAATCACGGTAATTGTCGATCATTTTCTTGAGGATTGTGACGAAATTATTATTTGCTTCCTTTACCGTGTTATTAGTTTAAGGTCGATAAGGCGAGGAATGATGATGCTTGATCTTGTATTTGGCTAGCAACTGCTCAGTCTCTGCTTGGAAGTGTGATCCATTACTGATGATTTCATGTGGGCAGCCATATCGACAGATAATATTGGTTTGTATGAACTTTACCACATTTTTAGCGGTAAGACTAGTATAGGATGCTGCTTCAACCCATTTGGTGAAATAGTCGATAGCTACAAATATGTAACAGTGACCTCTTGTTCCCGCTGGAATGATCTTTCCAATGATGTCGATTCCCCAAGCAGAAAATGGCGAAGTAGAGGTCATGGTGTAAAGCAACAAGGGAGGAACATGGTGAAAATTCCCAAAGATCTGGCAATTGTGGCATTGTCTGACGTAATTAATACAATATGACTCCATATTCGTCCAGTAATATCCTAGACGTGTGATTTTCTTTGCCATCATGGGCCCGCTCATGTAAGGACAACATTCTCCGTCATGAACTTCTTCCATTACTTTTTGTGCCTGTGGAAGATTAAGGCAACGCAAGATGACACCAAGAGGTGTTATTTTGTACAATTCTTCTTGCATAAGGAGGTATTGAGAGGCTAATAAGCGTATGGCGCGTTGTCCCCTCTTATCTATCTGTGGTGGGTATGTACCGTTGAGTTTGAAATTTAGAATGGCTTGGGACCAGGGTTCTTCTGGATTCTCTTCTTCGTTTGTAAGTTGGTACACATGGGCTGGTCTGACCGTTGTTCGATGCATAAAGGCATTTCGATCATATGGTCTGGCATGTTGATCAAGGCTGCGAATTTCGCAAGAGCGTCTACAAACTGATTCTCTTCACGAGGTAGATGTAGATTAGTGACTTGATCAATGAACTGGGCAAACTTGATCTATTCTGGCCTGATAAGGTGCTAGACTTTCACTCCGAATGTTTCATGATCCCGTGACCTGGTTGATTATCAAGGAGGAGTCTCCATGAACTCGAAAATTCTTAATGCCAAGACTGACTGCCGCTTGTAAACCAATAAGGTAAGCTTCGTATTTTGATGTGTTATTTGTCACCTCAAAGTCAAGTTTGACAGATAGTGGTGTATGCTCGCCTTCAGGAGAAATGAGCAACATTCCCACTCCGAATACTCTTAAATTCGATGCACCATCAAAGTAAAGGTTCCAAGAGTCTATACATGTTTTCAATATATGCTCGCCTGTAAATGACCACATGTCTATTGCTTGGGTGTAATTGATAGGATTGTCTGCGAAAAACTCGGCAACGGGACGTCCTTTTATGACTTTCAGAGGTACATATTTGAGATCGAACTCTGAGAGCATTAAGGTCCATTTTTCTAGACGTCCGTTGAGGGCGGGTTTCTCGAAGAGGTATTTGATGGTGTCCATTTTGGAGTACACCTTGACCGAGTAGCTAAGCATGTAATGTCGTAGCTTCTATGTTTCCCACACAAGTGTGAGGCATGTCTTTTCGAGAGGTGTGTAGTTGCACTCATGTTCTAAGAACTTATTACTAAGGTAGTAGATGGCTCTTTCTTCTTTCCCAACAAGTTGTGCGAGCATAGCTCCCATGGTTGTTTCTGTGACTGTGAGATATAAACCAATAGGTTGATCTCATTGGGGAGGCATCAACACTGGTGGTTAGGCTAATATCTCCTTAATTTATCGAATGCCTGATGCGTGCCTAATTTATACATTTATTTCACCCTTTTTGCACGCATTTCTATGCCATTTTGAGTAACGAAAGCCACTATTCTACTTTGTTTCAGATACTTTGGGTATTTCTTTGTTTCGTACAGGTTGTTGACCCGTAAGGAGCCAAAACGAGTCGAATCTCGTCTTTGTGTTGCATTCCGGATAGGAGTGGAGTCGTGCTTGGGAACTGTCACCTTGGGACACTCGGGAACGGAAGAAGACACATTGAGTTAGAGTGAAATTGGCGTGCTGATCCGGAAAATAGTCGATCGACTATTAACTTCAGTCGATCGACAGGTTTGGAAATTAGTCGATCGACTAAATATTATGGTCGATCGACTAATTTGAAGTACAGGCGACAAATTTCTTCACTTTAGTCGATCGACTAATTTGAAGTAAAGGCGGCAAATTTCTTCACTTTAGTCGATCGGCTAAGTTGTGCAGTTGATCGACTGCTTTTAGCTTTAGCCGAAAATTTGATTTTCTGATTCAGCCCATTAGTTTGAATAAATACAGAGTTTAGTATTTAAGCTTTCTAAACCAGAATAATTAGGTTATGCTTTTATACTGTAAAACATCCTACGTTCTTTTTAGCAACTTGAGATTGAATTCTGGGAATCGATCTTTCTTCCTCCTTTTGGTATTGAATCTTCTTTTATATTAATTCTTTTCTCTTATTCTCTCGTTCTTTGTTATTTACTCTCGCTCATTAATTTTTTTGTCTATTAATTGTTGTCTTTAGCCATGTTTAATTCAATTCTTATTGTTGTAGTTAATTTCATTAGATACAACATGAGTAGCTAATTCTTCTATGCTAGGATGTAGGGGAACCGCGGTTATGTGACGGTATAATTATTAGATTATTAGTTAAGTCATAATTATTGGTTTGTATTGTTAATTGTTGCATTAATTGTTAGTAAATTGGTTAAATGCATGTGACCAATCTATTAGTTTGTTAAACCTTGATCTAGATCGTAAGATATGGAATAGGTAGAGACTTGCAGCGAACAATAGAATATACTAATTAGAGCGAAAGTTACATTAGTAATTCTAGGGTGAATAGTAGACCGAAATGAACTATCCATTACCCTTCCGACCGTATTTGTGTTGACCTTTTAACCCTATCATTGACCGTCAGTGACCGTAGTAACCCGATATCCTAGCTATTTCTCTTATTATATTTGAATTCACTTTCTTCCTTTATTTCTATTTCCTTCACTACTTGTAGTTTAGAAAACAAACAATTTAAACCCACATAAATTACTTAGACAAACTTTTTAATTAGCGAATATAATTTCTTTAGTCTCCCTGTGGATACGATCCCGACTTCCTTTACTGCATTAGTTTAGGCTTGTTGGTTATCTTTGATTAGGTGTGCGATTTAGCCTGTCAATGCCTTTTGGCAATGATCATCCCACATGGTATGATATGTTTTCTTTAGCTTTTTTTTAAATAGGTTCACAAATCATAGTGAGTTTCGATATGAACTGACTCACATATTATACCTTGCCCAAGAAACCTCTAACTTACTTCTCTGTTGGGGGTTATGGCATTTCGACTAAGGCTTTGATCTTGGATGGATCAATTTCTATTCCCTTGTGGCAGACGACATGTCCTAGGACTTTGCGTGAAGTTACTTTGAATGCACATTTCTGCGGATTGAGCCTCATGTGTTATTTGCGCAATCTGAGACAGAACTTACAAATAATGTCGATGTGTCCTTTTCTGTCTTTGGATTTGATAATCATATCATGTCAGGTCATGTCCACTTCTTTATGCATCATGTAATGCAATAACGTAGTTGCGGTACATTGGTATGTAGCCCCAACGTTAATTAGTCCAATGACATAACTATGTAGCCCCATAGAGTGACGAAAGCTGTTTTATACATGTCTTCTACGTCCATTTTAATCTCGTTATACCCGGCATACCCATCCATGAAGTATAACAATGCATGATCTGCTGTATTATCTACCAGTATGTTGATATGCGGTAGAGGAAAGTCATCTTTGGGACTTGCTTTGTTTAAGTCTCTGAAATCAACACAAACCCGAATTCACCCATCCTTTTTGGGTACGGGGACTACGTTAGCAATCCAGTCAGAATACTCGGAAAATTTAATGAATCCGGCTGTGAATTGCTTATCGACCTCTTCCTTGATCTTAAGAGCCCATTCAGTCCTCATCCGACGAAGCTTCTGTTTTAATGTTTGAAGCCTGGCTTGATCGGAATTCGGTACTCTGCGATATCCTTGTCGATTCCTGGCATGTCTTTGTAAGACCAAGTGAAAAACGTCTTTGAACATGTGTAATAGGTCTACAAAACTGGCCCTCTCAGTCGTATTAGGGATGTCCCTATTCTACGTTCTCGGGTTTCTAGTTCCGTCCCTAGGTTGTTGGGTTTAGTATTTTCTATGAATGGCGCTCCTTTCCCCTCTTGTAGTATTTCTTTGATTATATGGGTAGGTAATGTGATCGAGTCTGGGCCAGGATTTTCCTCATTGTCATCATAAACAGAATTACATTAAGAAAAACACAATGGGTAAGAATAATCTGATTTATTCATATTAAATTTTGAAAATAACTGAAACAAAGAGAGCATATGTTCAGTAATCAGAGTCGGTAAAGGAAAAGCTGCTGGGACATTCCCCAAACTGCTTTTATTATTAAATGCTAAGCTAGGAGAATCAAAGGGATGCGGGGTGAAAGCAGGAGGAGACTCTCTAGGAACTTCACTAGACTCTGACTCGGACTTTGAAGAGTTTGAAGAGTTTCCCAGTAGTGACTTTGAAGAGTTTCTCTTGGTTGTTGGTCCATTTGATCGACTTTCTCCATCCTTTTGGCTGGCTTGAGCCAGCGTCGCTGATCAACGTTGTAGGGTTGAAATGATCATCCTGGAGCATCATGGTAATGATCAAATCCTGTGGAGCTCTAACAAATCGATCTTCTCTAAACAGAAGGTTAACTGCTTATTCGTCTAAACAAGATGTCTGACGAGCATTGACGGTAGGAACCGTTTCTGAGGGAATACAGTAGCAATCGTGAAAGACCTTGATTCCAGCTAATTGTATTCCTCTATTGTGCCTATGCACGGGAAATCCATGAAAGTATTGAGTTAGCATTTCTAAGGCTTCCTCTTTCATGGGTTTGTATCCCAATCCCAATGGTACCTTTCCAGAGTTCCCTTCTTGTACGGTGCAAGGATACTCTTCCTGGTAAGGTTTAATGGCATCCCTGGGAAGTATCCCTAGGATTTGAGCATGTGGTTGACCACTAGGTTAGAGTATGGGTCGTGATCGTGCTTGTCGCAAGCCCGATGCAAAAATATAATTTACCCAGACTAGGCTTATAACAAATTAATGTAATTAGGGAAGTAGGGGTCGATCCTCAGGGAGATGGTGTTTCCAATAGAATGTGAAATGTCTCGCAATTTGGTCTTATCTAATGAATATCTGGGTATTGGAATTTTTATATCTAAACTAATAAAAGGCATAAATGAAAATAAAATAAAAGCAATTAAAGATGAAAGCAATAAAGCAAATGATGATTTAACAATAATGAGAAGCATCTAGGGAAATAGGTTCACACATGTAGATTGACATATTGATACAATTGGATATAGGACATGCAAATAATTTATTTTGAGTTCGTAAGAATGATGTGTTCATTACAATCAAAGATCAGATGGTCTAGCAGGCTTTTGGGCGATTTACTAGGTCTTAATCTACCATGTCATGCTTTGTCTATTCAATTCACGTATGTCTACCTTGGAAAAGAATTCCATTTTAGTCGATGATTTCCGGCTAGAAATTGTTAACTAATCATTACAATCCAAACATGCATAGAAACAACGTTTTAAAGGCACAATTTCTTTTATCCAATTAACATCTTTTAATCAATCTAACATGGCTACCCTACACCCTAGAAATGTGACTACTTACTCATGATAATGTCTAAATCTAAAATGATATTAACAATGAAAACTAGGATAGACATGTTTATTTGATTTTGACTCTTTATTTGGCGATAATAACGACGCTAATTGATAATCTAAGAAATGAAATTGCAGTTATAACAACATGAAAATGAATCTAAGATAATATGTAAAGAGAATAACAATCAAATAAAAAGCAATAAAGACATTAAACGAAAGATAAAGTAGGAATACCTATATGACGATCAATGACGATAATGATAACAATAATAGAAAATCCTTGCACATAATAAACGATCCACCAATTACAACGCTTGAACCACACAAAGGATATTACAAGGATGAAATTCTTATTAATCTAAGCTAGTGTTTTGATGTGAAATGGACAGAAATAAACTAAGAACTAAAGACAAAAGAAGAAAATGATCTAAACTAGAAAGACTAAACTAAAGAGAAAATGTAAGAAGAGAAGAGATGTTGTGTGTAGGATGGATGATTTGAGAAGAGGGGCTAGAGCATCTATATATACAGCATTAGGGTTTCGTGGAGAAGAGGTCGGGCATTAAACACATAGGACAAAAATAGAAAGTAGAAGCCGTCATGCTCGCAGCAGCAGACATCCCCGATCGGGTACACACTTACCCGATCGAGTAAGTGAGCATCTAGAAGTATTTGACTAACGTTTCATCTTCCTTCGCTTTAACTTGACTTCCATCATCCCCCTTTACCTCTTCAATCGGATTTGTTGATAGGGTTTGATGTAAAGCGATGAATGCTTCCGCCTAATTGATTGATCTTCCGACAACTATGAAACTGTCTTTGCTCCTTCTCTCTTTCGAATTAGTGAACCTTCTTGAAATTCCTTTCACTTGGTCAAGCTTTCTTCTTCAAATCGTCGGGTTCTAGGCAAATGCTCGGGAATATAGAAAAAGGGCGTAGAAACGTCACTTTCCCTACAAAACAGGTTAGAACACAGGAATTCGCCTAGAAGAGGATATTAACTCATGAAATGGCTTAACAAAGCACAAATGACATACAAAACCGAGCTAAATCGGGGGTTAAAACCATACAAATATTCACTTATCAAACTCCCTCAAGCTAAACCTTTGCTTGTCCTCAAGCAACCACAACAAACAATACCAGGACAAGGTTGCAAGCATTGGCTACTACACCATCAGGAAACAAATCTCAACATAAAACTTTGAAAACCCAATGAATCATAACCCAAAAACAACGTGGGCAAGAATGATACATAAACATGGCTGAGATTTACATAACGGCGTAGCACAAAGAATTTCACTATAGATTTTCGGCTCTTGCATGATCTTTTGACAAATGGACTCTCACGGCACACTCGAACACTTATTGCATGTAAAAGGTGATTTCTTTATTTATAAATGTTTTTGAGACACTCACCTATCTACGACTTATGAAAATGGTCCGCAGTCTAATATGGTAAACAATTCAAAACACAAGTCAAAGATCACAATGCACATAGAAAAGAAGCCGGAAAATATGAAGAAGGCTTTGGGAAATGGGTGAAAGGTGGACAAATAGTTATGGTCAATGTGAAGGTTAGAACGAGCTAGCAACTGACCAATGATTAATGAACACTCAATCCAAGCTTTCGATCAATTTCCCAGAAGACGGATAACGAAGCCTAAAAGCAACAAATTGGCTTATTACACACGAAACACAAAGGTAAACTCCTTCTGAATATTGACTTGACATTTTGAGGAGATACTCACAACTTCTTATTTCTTTTTCTTTCTTTTTTCTTCGACTTCAATTTCTTTTTTTTTCCTCTTTTTTTCTTTTGAACATAACTTCACTTCTTGAACATTTTCGTTCTTCCAAATTCACTTTGACAGATAAGAACAAAATCTTCTCAAAATAGCACCCATACACCATAGTCTAGCTACTAGCTCAAAAGGTAGGCAGGTTTTATGTGTAGCTATTATTTTGTGAAACATTTGTATGAAGGGACTTATTTTGAGGAGCAATTCAAAGTGAAAAAAAAGGCTTCAAATCATAGTGAATCATGAATGCAATGCTCATAGGAATGAAATTAGAACCATACTTATGCATTTTGACATGACACACATCACAAGGAGAACTACACACACCTAAATGAGACTGGGTATAGATGTACCAGCCTAAGGAGGTTCTACCTTACAATATATGTAACTTGCCAAATGTCAAGATCAAGCGTACTTATCTATAGATTCATTCCATGCCTACTGTGTACAAGACATCCCCATGTATGCACAATTCAATAAATATTGAATCATTATCTTTTGAAAGCTCTAAGTTTGGGAAATGTAACAGGATAGCATAGTAAACAAGCAAGCAAGGCATGAAAAGCATTCAATTGTGTTCAGAAATTTTTAAATTTTCTCAAAAATCTTCTCTTTCTTTTATTCAAAATTTGAAAAATGATAAACTAAAATGCAAAATGGGAAATATCCAATCCCTCCCCCAAGCTAAACATCACATTGTCCTCAATGTGAGCACAAAGACAAAATATGCAATGAGATGCTTAATGGGGAAAAGGAAAAATGAAAGAAGAGTGAAGCTTACTAGTCAGCGCGGACTCCCCCAAGCTAGTCTTTTGGACTTGACAAGGAAGGTCTTCATAGATTCTTCAAAAACTCTTTCATCTGCAAAATAAATCCTAATAATGAAAAAGGGAATACAAAAATAAAAATGCAAAAAGAAAAGGAACACGTGTTGCCTCCCGAGAAGCGCAATTTAAAAAGTCTTGCTAGACTCTATTTCTTCTTTGAAATCATCCTTTATCTTTAAGCTCACTATCATCCAAGCTCATCTTCATAACGTTCTTTACATTCTCCATCCATTCCAAGCTTTTCCGGGAATAACCCCTTCTAGCACTTTTAGCAGTAGTGCTTTTAGTATGCTCACCTACAAGAGAATCAACACTAACCTGTGCCTCCAACGGATCCGTTAGTAAGGATCGAGGCATAGAAGGAACAATAGAAGAGTCATCAACATTAAGCACATAACATGAGTCTTCTAACACAGGACTCCTAACGGTGGAATTTTTACTAAAGGTCACCTTGTCATCTCCTATCTCTAATGTCAACTTCCCATTCTTGACATCGAAAACTACACCAGTGGTGTGCAAAAAGGGTCTTCCCAAAACGATTGGGATTTGAGAGTCCTCGGCCATGTCAAGTACTAGAAAGTCAACGGGGATGAAAAACTTACCAACTTTGACGGGCACATCTTCTAAGGCACCCATAAGTTGTTTTAGAGAACGGTCCGCCATTTGCAAAGTAATATTAGTGCATTTCAAAGCCCCCATGTTAAGTTTTTCAAACATAGAAAAGGGCATGACACTTACACTAGCACCTAGGTCGCAAAGGGCCTTATCAATGGTATACGTGCCTATAGTGCAAGGGATGGAATAACTACCAGGGTCTTTGAGTTTTGGTGGAGACTTATTTTATAAGAGTGCACTACACTCTTCAGTGAAAGCTATGGTCTTAGTCTCATGGAAGGATCTCTTCTTTTTGAGGACTTCCTTCATAAACTTGGAATAAGAAGGAACTTGGGAAAGCAATTCAATGAAAGGGACTGTTACCTTTAAACTCTTGACGACGTCAAGGAACTTACCATACTGTGCCTCCTCCTTGTGCTTGGCTAATCTTTGGGGAAATGGGACTTTGATTTCGATAGGAATCTCGGGCTCTTTCCCTTTTGACATGGACACCTCAGCTTCAATATCAACAACCACGGGCTCATCATTAGCCTTACCACTTCTCGAGGAAATGGCATTTACAGTTTCGTGAGGTTGGTAGCATTGTGAAGGCAGCTGCCCGTGCTTTTGGTGGGTATTAGAAGAGGCATAGTGGGAAATTTTAGCTTCCAACAATTTGATGGCGGCATCCTTAGCTTGATCGCTATCTTGGAATTGAGCTATCATGGTGTCTTGCCTTTGAGCCAATTGCAGAAGCATGGCTTCAATTTTACTTACACCAATGTCACTCTGTTGAGATGTAAAGGTTTGAATTTGTTCTAGCTTTTGTGTGAGAAGGGCTACTTGAGCTTGTAAAAGTGTCAAAGTGGGGTCCTCTTGCTTAGATTTCGATGGTATGGAGCGGGAATTTCTATATTGAGAATCGTGAATTCCCATGGATTCAATGGTAGTGTGGGCATTTTCAACATTGATTTGATCAAATCTTCCATTGTTAGCAGAATCCAGGATACGACGGGACTCTATATAACACCCATTATAGAATGTGATGGCAAGGAGCCATGAATCTATCCCATGATGAGGACATTCTCTTTGCAAGTCCTTGTACCTCTCCCAAGCTTCATATAGGCTCTCATCATCCCCTTGTTGGAAACCAGTGATTTGACTTCTCAACAACGCGGTCTTTTCTGGGGGAAAGTACTTTTGGTAGAAGGCAAGAGCTAAACTCTCCTAATCGGTGATACCTAATGTAACCTTATCAAGGCTATGTATCCACAACTTTGCCTTACCCCTAAAAGAAAAAGAGAAAAACATCTCTCTAATTTGCTCTTGGGTGACTCCAGTTTGTCTGATAGTGGAGCAATAGTCACAGAAGTTTTGGATGTGGAGGTTGGGATCTTCTGTGGCATTGCCACTAAATTGGCTTCTTTCTATAAGGTTGATGAAGGCAGGTTTAATTTCAAAGTTTTGGGCTTCGATTTGGAGTGTAACAATACCCCTTGGAAGTGTTTTTGCGGTGGGTTTGGAATAGTCTGAAAGTCGAACCATTTTTGTGAAGATGAAGATGGAATGTTGTTTGAAATTTGATTGGTTTTTTTTTTTGTGAATGGAGATGAGAATGGATCTTCTTCTCCTTCAAGAGTAGATATAATATCCGAGTATTTTTCACGAATACGATATAAACTGAAAGTATCAGAAGCTTTTGAAATTTCGTTGAATAGCTTTCGTCTCTTACGCAGAGGTTTTTCTAGGTCGGGATCTAAAGAGATAGGGGTCCCTAGTCTAGAAGATCTGGGCATAAGATTTGAAAGCTAAGATGAAAAATCAAGACAGGTCTAAAGTAATTTGGGTTCCTAAAGACTAGATAAAACTAATTGCGATAGAAATCACAAAAAAAAGGAAAACTAAACCGTGCTCCCCGGCAACGGCGCCAAAATTTGATCGTGCTTGTCGCAAGCCCGATGCAAAGATAATTTACCCAGACTAGGCTAATAAAAAATTAATGTAATTAGGGAATTAGGGGTCGATCCTCAGGGAGATGGTGTTTCCAATAGAATGTGAAATGTCTCGCAATTTGGTCTTATCTAATGAATATCTGGGTATTGGAATTTTGATATCTAAACTAATAAAAGGCATAAATGAAAATAAGATAAAAGCAATTAAAGATGAAAGAAATAAAGCAAATGATGATTTAACAATAATGAGAAGCATCTAGGGAAATAGGTTCACACATGTAGATTGACATATTGATACAATTGGATATAGGACATGCAAATAATTCATTGTGAGTTCGTAAGAATGATGTGTTCATTACAATCATAGATCAGATGGTCTAGCAGGCTTTTGGGCGATTTACTAGGTCTTAATCTACCATGTCATGCTTTGCCTATTCAATTCACGTATGTCTACCTTGGAAAAGAATTCCATTTTAGTCGATGATTTCCGGCCAGAAATTGTTAACTAATCATTACAATCCAAACATGCATAGACACAACGTTTTAAAGGCACAATCTTTTATCCAATTAACATCTTTTAATCAATCTAACATGGCTACCCTACACCCTAGAAAGGTGACTACTTACTCATGATAATGTCTAAATCTAAAATGATAATAACAATGAAAACTAGGATAGACATGTTTATTTGATTTTGACTCTTTATATGGCGATAATAACGACGCTAATTGATAATCTAAGAAATGAAATTGCAATTATAACAACATGAAAATGAATCTAAGATAATATGTAAAGAGAATAACAATCAAATAAAAAGCAATAAAGACATTAAACGAAAGATAAAGTAGGAATACCTATATGACGATCAATGACGATAATGATAACAATAATAGAAAATCCTTGCACATAATAAACGATCCACCAATTACAACGCTTGAACCACACAAAGGAGATTACAAGGATGAAATTCTTATTAATCTAAGCTAATGTTTTGATGTGAAATGGACAGAAATAAACTAAGAACTAAAGACAAAAGAAGAAAATGATCTAAACTAGAAAGACTAAACTAAAGAGAAAATGTAAGAAGAGAAGAGATGTTGTGTGTAGGATGGATGATTTGAAAAAAGGGGCTAGAGCATCTATATATAGAGGATTAGGGTTTCGTGGAGAAGAGGTCGGGCATTAAACACATAGGACAAAAATAGGAAGTAGAAGCCGTCATGCTCGCAGCAGCAGACATCCCCGATCGGGTTCACACTTACCCGATCGGGTAAGTGGGCATCTAGAAGCTCTTGACTAACGTTTCATCTTCCTTCGCTTTAACTTGACTTCCATCATCCCCCTTTACCTCTTCAATCTGATTTCTTGATAGGGTTTGATGTAAAGCGATGAATTCTTCCGCCTAATTGATTGATCTTCCGACAACTATGAAACTGTCTTTGCTCCTTCTCTCTTTCGAATTAGTGAACCTTCTTGAAATGCCTTTCACTTGGTCAAGCTTTCTTCTTCAAATCGTTGGGTTCTAGGCAAATGCTCGGGAATATAGAAAAAGGGCGTAGAAACGCCACTTTCCCTACAAAACAGGTTAGAACACAGGAATTCGCCTAGAAGACGATATTAGCTTATAAATGGCTTAACAAAGCACAAATGACATACAAAACCGAGCTAAATCGGGGGTTAAAACCATACAAATATTCACTTATCAAACTCCCCCAAGCTAAACCTTTGCTTGTCCTCAAGCAAACATAACAAACAATACCAGGACAAGGTTGCAAGCATTGGCTACTACACCATCAAGAAACAAATCTTAACATAAAGCTTTGGAAACATAATGAATCATAACCCAAAAAAAACGTGGGCAAGAATAATACATACCATGGCTGAGATTTACATAACGGCGTAGCACAAAGAATTTCACTACAAAATTTCCGCTCTTGCATGATCTTTTGACAAATGGACTCTCACGACACACTCGAACACTCATTGTATGTAAAAGGTGATTTCTTTATGTGTAAATGTTTTTGAGACACTCACCTATCTACGACTTATGAAAATGTGTCCGCAGTCTAATATGGTAAACAATTCAAAACACAAGTCAAAGATCACAATGCACACAGAAAAGAAGCCGAAAAATATGAAGAAGGCTTTGGGAAATGGCTGAAAGATGGACAAATAGTTATGGTCATGTGAAGGTTAGAATGAGCTAGCAACTGACCAATGATAAATGAATACTCAATCCAAACTTTCAATCAATTTCCCAGAAGACGAAACCTAAAAGCAACAAATTGGCTCATTACACACGAAACACAAGGGTAAACTCCTTTTGAATATTGACTTGACATTTTGAGGAGATACTCACAACTTCTTCTTTTATTTCTTTTTTCGTTTTCTTTTTTTTTTTCAATTTTCCGATTTTTTCAATTTTTCAATTTCTTTCTTTTCTTTTCTTTTCTTTTGAACATCACTTCTTGAATATTTTTCGTTCTCCAAATTCACTTTGTTATTAAGGAACAAAATCTTCTCAAAAGAGCACCCATACACCATAGTCTAGCTACTAGCTCAAAAGGTAGGCAGTTTTTATATGTAGCTACTATTTTGTGAAGCATTTGTACGAAGGGGCTTATTTTGAGGGGCAAATTAAATTGAAAAAGGCTTCAAATCATAGCGAATCATGAATGCAATGCTTATAGAAATGAAATGAGAACCATACTTATGCGTTTTGACATGACACACATCACAAGGAGAACTACACACACCTAGATGAGACTGGTTATAGATGTACCAGTCTAAAGAGGTTCTACCTTACAATATGTGTAACTTGCCATATGTCAAGATCAAGTGTACTCATTTATAGATTCATTCCATGCCTACTGTGTACAAGACTTCCCCATGTATGCACAATTCAATAAATATTGAACCATTATCTTTTAAAAGCTCTAAGTGTGGGAAATGTAACATGATAGCATAGCAAACAAGCAAGCAAAGCATGAAAAGCATTCAATTATGTTCAGAAGTTTTTTAAATTTTCTCAAAAATCTTCTCTTTCTTTTATTCAAAATTTGAAAAATGATAAACTAAAATGCAAAATGGGAAAATGCAATCCCTTCCCCAAGCTAAACATCACATTGTCCTCAATGTGAGCACAAAGACAAAATATGCAATGAGATGCTTAATGGGGAAAAGGAAAAATGAAAGAAGAGTGAAGCTTACTAGTCAGCGCGGACTCCTCAAGCTAGTCTTTTGGACTTGACAAGGAAGGTCTTTATAGATTTTCTTCAAATACTCTTTCATTTGCAAGGTAAATCCTAACAACGAAAAAGGGAATACAAAAATAAAAATGCAAAAAGAAAAAGAACACGGGTTGCCTCCCGCGAAGCTTTATTTGAATGTCTTGCTAGACTCTTTATTAATGAAAATCATTCTTTGTGCCTTAAAAAGCATGTCAATGCCCTTAGAAGTCGATCATATACCTGCGCATGAGCTATAAAAAAACATATGTAAGCAATTGACAAGATATAGGCATGAAATATTGAAGGTAAGAATTGATATATCTTATCATTGTGCGCATGACAAACTTCATAGATGACCACTGAACTGCTCCACTCGTCAGTGAGAGATGGAGTAAAATGTTTAAGATCATGGAACAAACAATTAGTTCCCAAAATATCATTAGTAGACTCTAATTGGGGGTAGGGTGAATCAAAGGAGTGGGAATAAAAAATGGGTGGTTGATCCCACTTAATTTCAAGGCTAGGTTCACAAAACCCAATATCATTTTCAAATAAATATGGAATATCCTTAGCGAAGGGATTTTCAAAGAAATCTGATGACTCGATCGACGACTCTCCATTGGAGTTACAAATGGGCTTAACAACATCCTTGTCTAAAGTCTCGGCTACCATATGGTCAATATCAATAATGGGGGTCTCAAAATTGTCAAATGGAACGACACTAGAGTGACTTTCAATAGAAAAGGTTGGATCATCATCATCGTCATCTATTAATTCATATGATTGGGGAGAACTAGACTCACATGGGGGACATGAAAAAGCACAGGAGAAAATAGACTCACATGGGGGGGCTGAAAAAGCATAAGGAAAACTGATTGGCTTACAAATTTTAAAAATGGGTTCTTCCTTTTGCCCTTTGAGTATTTGAAGTTGAGCCCTGATTTCATTGATTTGCTCTTGGATTCTCAACCGCCGGTGCGTTTCATCCAGAGATTGGGATGCTATAAAGTCTAAGAAAATCCAAAGTTCCTTTCCTCTCTTCTGATAAAAACTTCCAGCACTCAATTGCATAGCCAGGCTATGACACTTAATGAGCATTCCATGAATCACGACATTCCTCATATAGGTCTCATCAAGGGTATACCCAAGAGAGATAATATGTCTACAATAGCTATAAAATCGGTCGAGGTATTCATGGAAAGGCTCATTCTCGCATTGTGGAGGTTGAAAATAGATAGTCATTGAGAGAAAATAAAGCAATCCCTTTGAAAGAAAATATTCCTATTACCTGAAAAGAGTCACTACACTACAAGGAAAAGGTGAGAAAAATCTCAAGGAACAAGTGTTCCTCGAGACAAAAGAAAAAAAGAAAAAAAGACAAGGTAAAACTCTACTAATCACAAATAAACAAAACCGTGCTCCCCGGCAACGGCGCCAAAATTTGATCGGGTTGTCGCGTACCCTAATCAAAGATAAATTACCCAGACTAGGCTAACAACAAATTAATGTAATTAGGGAAGTAAGGGGTCGATCTCGGAGAGACGGGAGATACTTGTGAATAGTTGTGGTTAGAACTCTACCTTGGACGATTGGCAAAAGTTTGTCACTAATTACTAAATAATAACAATGCAATAAAGAAAAGAATCTAGGGAGGTAGGTTCACACATGTAGATTAACATATTGATGAAATTGGATTTAAGATATGCAAATAATTCATTGAGCGTTCGTAAGAATGGTGTGTTCATTACAATCATAGATCAGATGGTCTAGCAGGCTTTTAGTGCGATTTTTTAGGTCTTAATCCACTATGTCATGCTTTGTCTATTCAAATCTCGTATGTCTACTTTGGAAAAGAATTCCATACTAGTCAAATGATTTTGGCCAAAAATCGATAACTATCGTTACAATCCAAACATGCATAGACACAACGTTTTAAAGGCACAATTTCTTTTATCCAATTATCATCTTTTAATAAATCTAACATGGCTATCCTACACCCTAGAAGGGTGACTACTTATGCATGATTACCAATGAAAAGGAAACTAAGATTATAAAACTAAGAATGATAAACATGATAAAGGAGGGGTCAAAGCACCAAATCTAATTATTCTCTTTTGCAATTTCCACTCACAATCAATCCAATGAGCAGTTATGCAAATATACTCATCTTGAGTACTATCATTCCTCCAATTATCAGAGGTAAAAGCAATTCGACCCAATGCTTTACTTAAATCCTCTTCAACTAATTTTCTCTCCTCATCATATAGTTTAAGTATATCTCTTCTAATAGTGTGCCTACTCATCACCGTATAAGTAGGGCACATACGAGAAGCCATATACTTAAACTCGGGTTCGTCAACAATAGAAAATGCATGAGCACCAGCAGCAACAAACATACATATAGCTTTCCTTATCTCATCAAAATCTATAATTTGGTCCTTTAAAGCCATGCTTTGTGTTCCGCTAGGTTCTACTTTGGAGCCAATGAGAAAATTCCTTATATCTACATTACCACGCGCCATACATTTTTTTATATGTCTCATCATATGAGAAGTTCCATTCTTAGATTTTGCAGAGAAAGTTTTAGAGCAGTAATTACACTTAGCTAACTCTTCATCGTTAGGAGGCGGCAACTTAGTCATATGATTCCATACCTTAGACCGCTTATCGCCATCAGTTTCAGGTTTGTTAACTTGTGTTACTCCTCCGACATCTTCCTCTAAGTCAAAATCAATATCATCACCCACAACCTCATCACGATCTTCATCATCAACACCCACAACCTCATGATCTTCTCTTGTCTCCATTTCAACAGACTCTACAATTAAAAAGAAGTAAAATTACATTTACAAATAATATAATTATAGTGTTAAGCCTTATAATCGTGAATCCTTTTAATTGAAGAAATAATGATAATTAACCACAAAATCAGATAAAAACCGCAAAAAAGAAGAATAAATTAAACACAATATACTGTTGAATTAAATTAGAAAAAGCAGATTGACAAACAATGAAACAAACCTGGATTTTATTGTTAATTGCCACTGTAAGACAAATTGAGAATTTGAAAGCAAAGATGGGTGGGATATTTATAGATAGATGATAAATTTGAAAGTAAAGATTGAAGGTTAATAGCCGATTAAGTTGAATTTGAGCCATTGATTTGATGATAGTGATTGGGAAATTTGGAAAATTGAAGAGTTAGGCGTTTAGGGAAATGAAGACTTCATGAATGTGGAAAACTGGAAATGGGAAAAAGAGGAAGTGTCAGACTGTCAGTGTACTAGGCTTTACATATTCCAAATTTCCAATGAATTTTACACTTTACTACTCTAATTCTATGAGTCACGGTCCAACTTTTGAGTTCTTTTACTTTTTTTTTTCTTTTTTTTTTTAAATTTCGGGTCGGGCCGGGTCTAAATTCGGGCCTTTAGGTTGGCCCAAACCCGGCCCTAAATTTGAATCGGGCTGAGTTTGGGCCGGGCCATGGGCTTTTTTGGGCCATATCTAAAGCGCAAGCCCGGGAAAAAATCGGGTCGGGCCGGGTTGGGCCGTCGGGCCTGGGCCATATGATGGTTCTTAGGATTGTATATTTTAATACACTCTTTTATTTCCGTATTTATACGGAGGATATGTCTCCCGTTTTAGATACTTCTTATGTATAATATTATTTCCGTTTTGTTGAACCTTTTTCTTTAAGACACCTTTGTTATGATGAATATATTTAATAGTAGGTTCCGGTTTTAAAATTTACCGATTTTCACTAAAGTGAACCTATTAGAAACGTATTCTCATCTTTTATTTATTTAAATTACTTGTTTATCTTTCCGCAAATTCGAGAGTGTCACACCTACACCCTAGAAAGGTGACTACTCACTCATGATTATGTTTATGTCTACGATGATATTAACAATGAAAGTTAAGATAGACATGATTAGTTGATTTTGACAATAATTTAGACTCTCTATGTGGTGATAATAACGACGCTATATGACAGTCTAAGAAATGAAACTATGATTATAACTACATAAAAACAAATCTAAGTGATATGAATAGAGAATAACAATCAAATGGAAAATAATAAAGAACAATTAACAAAGGATAAATTAGGAATACCTAGGTGACGATCAACAATGAAAGTGATAACGATAATAGAAATCCTTCGCATAGAAATACCGTACCTTGAATTACAACTCTTGTACCCAACAAAGTAGACTACAAAGATTGGAATTCTTATTTAATTAAACTAATGCTTTGATATGAAATGGACAGAAATAAACTAAGAACAAAAGACAAAAGTAGAAGATAATCTAAACTAGAAAGACTAAAGCTAAAAAGAAATATAAGATTAGATTGTGTGCGAGATAGATGTGTATGTATGTGTGTGTAGTGTGTTCTTAGAAGAGGGGCTTAGAGCATCTATTTATAGTATTAGGGTTTTGTGGAGAAGAGGTCGGGTATTAAACACATAGGAAAAAATAAGGAAGAAGGAGTCGTCATGCTTGGATCAGCAGGGATACCCGATCGGGTACACACTTACCCGATCGGGTAAGTGGTCTTCTAGAAGCGGTTGACTAACGTTTCATCTTCCTTTTCTTGACTCGACTTCCAACATCCCCCTTGACTTCTACAATCGGGTTGTTTGATAGGGTTTGATGTAAAGCGATGAATTCTTCTGCCCAATTGATTGATCTTCCGACAACTACGAAACCGTCTTTACTTCTTCTCGCTCTTAAGTTAGTGAACCTTCTTGAAATGCCTTAAACATGGTCAAGCTTTCTTCTTCGAATCGTCGGGTTCTAGGCAAATGCTCGGGAATATAGAAAAAGGGCGTAGAAACGTCACTTTCCCTACAAAACAAGTTAGAACACAGGAATTCGCCTAGAAGACGATATTAGCTCATAAAATGGTTTAACAAAGCACAAATGACATACAAAACCGAGCTAAACTGGGGGTTAAAATCATACAATTATTCACTTATCAAACTCCCCCAAGCTAAACCTTTGCTTGTCCTCAAGCAAATATAACAAACAATACCAGGACAAGGTTGCAAGCATTGGCTACTATACCATCAAGAAACAAATCTCAACATAAAGCTTTGGAAACATAATGAATCATAACCTAAAAACAACGTGGGCAAGAATGATACATAAACATGGCTGAGATTTACATAACGGCGTAGCACAAAGAATTTCACTATAGATTTTCGGCTCTTGCATGATCTTTTGACAAATGGACTCTCACGGCACACTCGAACACTCAATGTATGTAAAAGGTGATTTCTTTTATGTGTAAATGTTTTTGAGACACTCACCTATCTACGACTTATGAAAATGTGTCCGCAGTCTAATATGGTAAACAATTCAAAACACAAGTCAAAGATCACAATGCACATAGAAAAGAAGCCGAAAAAGTAATGAAGAAGGCTTTGGGAAATGGGTGAAAGGTGGACAAACAGTTATGGTCATGTGAAATTTAGAGTGAGCTAGCAACTGACCAATGATAAATGATTTCTCAATCCAAACTTTCGGTGAATTTCCCACAAAACAAAAGATGAAGCCAGAAGTAACAATTGGCTTATTACACACGAAACATAAGGGTAAACTCCTTCTATTGATTTGACATTTTGAGGAGATACTCACAACTTCTTCTTTTATTTCTTCTTTTTTTTCTTTTTCGATTTTCTTTTCTCTTTTTTTTCTTTTTTCCTATTCATTTTTTCTCTTTTTTTTTTCTGTTTCATTTTTTCCTTTTGAACATAACATCACTTTTTGATCATTTTCGTTCTCCCAATTTCACTTTGACAGATAAGAACAAATCTTCTCAAAAAGAGCACCTTGATGAGACTGGGTATGGATGTACCAGTCTAAGGAGGTTCTACCTTACAATATATGTAGTTTGCCAAATGTCAAGATCAAGCATACTCATCTATAGATTCATTCCATGCCTACTGTGTACAAGACTTCCCCATGTATGCAAAATTCAATGAATATTGAATCATTATCTTTTGAAAGCTCTAAGTTTGGGAAATGTAACATGATAGCATAGTAAACAAGCAAGCAAAGCATGAAAAGCATTCAATTATGTTCAAAATTTTAAATTTTTTTCTTATTCAAAAATTTGAAAAATATAAACAACTAAAATGCAAAATGGGAAAATGCAATCCCTCCCCCAAGCTAAACATCACATTGTCCTCAATGTGAGCACAAAAGCTAAATATGCAATGAGATGCTTAATGGGAAGAAAGGAAAAATGAAAGAAGAATGAAGTGTACTAGCCAGCGCGGACTCCCCCAAGCTAGCCTTTTGGACTTGACAAGGAAGGTCGTCAGAGATTCTTCAAAAACTCTTTCATCTACAAAGAAATCTAACAAAACAACGTAAAAGGGAAAAACAAAAATAAAAATGCAAAAAGGGAAAACACGGGTTGCCTCCCGAGAAGCGCTTGTTTAACGTCTTGCTCGACGAATTTTTCTATGAAAGCATTGGGTTGGGGATGGATGCTCCGTATAGACAATATCTAAACATCCGATGATAGAATTGCTATAGTAGAGTTTCAGTCTGTGTCCATTAACTTTCAATTTCTCACCATTGCTAGTCATTAGTTCCACATAGCCGTACTTGCTCACATATGTGACAGTGAATGGTCCAGACCATCGGGAACGAAGTTTTCCCGAAAAAATTTTCAAACGGGAGTTGAAAAGAAGTACTTGGTCACCGACATTAAATTCTTTATTAATTATCTTCTTGTCGTGCCAACGCTTCGTTTTTTCCTTGTAGATCCTAGAATTCTCGTAAGCTTGCAAACGAAATTCCTCTAACTCATTGAGTTGCAAAAGTCTTCTATCAGCGCTAAGCTTAGTGTCTAAGTTGAGTTCTTTGATAGCCCAGTAAGCTTTGTACTCTAACTCGACAGGAAGATGACAGGCCTTTCCATAAACCAATCGATAAGGAGATGTTCCAATCGGGGTTTTGAAAGCTGTGCGATAAGCCTTCAAGGTGTCATCGAGCTTATTACTCCAATCAGTTCTAGATCTTGAGACTACTTTCTGAAGAATTTTTTTCAACTCTCTATTTGAGACTTCTACTTGACCGCTGGTCTGAGGGTGGTAGGCTAATCCTCGTCTGTGATACACACCATATTTGGAAAGCAGAGTGTCTAACTGCTTTTCTCCAAAATGTGTTCCTCGATCACTAATCACGGCTCTGGGTACACCAAAACGTGGAAAGATGATCTTCTTAAATAGCCGTATCACAGCTCTAGCATCATTGGTGGGAGTGGCAATTGCTTCTACCCACTTAGAAACATAGTCAACAGCGACTAAGATGTAACGATTTCCGTTAGAAGAAGGGAATGGTCCTTGATAGTCAATACCCCATACATCGAATATTTCAACTTCTAATATGCCGTTTTGAGGCATTTCATGTCTCTTGGATATTTGACCCATTCGTTGACAAGCGTCACAAGCCATTACAAAATCTTTTGAATCTTTAAACATTGTGGGCCAGAAAAACCCGGATTGCAAGACTTTGGCTACGGTCTTGGACGGACCATGATGACCACCATAAGCAGATGAGTGTCATCCTTCTAAAATTCCTTTAACTTCCCATTGGGGGATACATCGTCTATAAAGACCATCTGAACACTGCTTGAAAAGATAAGGATCATCCCAAACAAAGAATTTTGCATCATGCAAAAATCGCTTCCTTTGGTTATAAGAAAGGTCAGAAGGTAGCTGTCGACTGACAAGAAAATTGGCCATATCAGCATACCAAGGAGAAGAGTCAGTAATCGCCATTAATGAATCATCAGCAAAAGAATCATTAATTGGTGTTGGCAATCCTATTTCAGTTACTCTTATCCTTGAAAGATGGTCAGCGACTACATTTTCTGCTCCTTTCTTATCCCGGATCTCTAGATCGAACTCTTGAAGGAGTAAGATCCATCGGATAAGTCGAGGTTTTGCCTCTTTCTTTGAAAGCAGATATTTCAAAGCAGCATGGTCAGTGTAAACAATTACTTTCGATCCTATAAGGTAAGAACGGAATTTGTCTAAGGCGTAGACAATGGCAAGAAGTTTTTTTTCAGTGGTGGCATAGTTGATTTGGGCAGGATCTAAGGTTTTACTAGCATAGTAAATTGCATGAAGGAACTTTTCCTTTCTTTGCCCTAAAACAACTCCAACGGCATAATCACTCGCATCGCACATAAGTTCAAATGGAAGATTCCAATCAGGTGACTGGATTATAGGTGCGGTGATTTGAGCGCGTTTGATTTTAATGAATGCCTCAAGGCATTCCTTCGTGAAATTAAAAGGCGCATCCTTAAAAAGGAGCTCAGTCAGGGGCTTGGCTATTTTAGAAAAATCTTTAATAAACCGTCGGTAGAAACCGGCGTGGCCAAGGAAACTCCTGATTCCTTTCACATTAGCAGGTGGTGGCAGTTGTTCAATAACTTGGATCTTAGCTCGATCCACTTCAATACCTCTTTCAGAAATGATGTGTCCTAAAACTACACCTTCGTTCACCATGAAGTGACACTTTTCCTAATTGAGAACAAGATCGACTTCTTCACAGCGTTTCAATACCTTGGATAGATTTGTCAAAAAATTATCAAAGGAAATGCCATAGACGCTAAAGTCGTCCATAAATACTTCCATGATAGTCTCAACAAAATCGGAAAAAATACTAGTCATGCAACGCTGGAAAGTTGCAGAAGCATTACATAGGCCAAATGGCATTCGGCGATAAGCAAAAGTACCATAGGGACAGGTGAAGGTGGTTTTCTATTGGTCCTCAGGGTGGATAGGAATTTGGAAAAATCCTGAGTAACCATCTAGATAACAAAAATATTTGTGGCAAGCTAACCTCTCTAGCATTTGATCAATGAAGGGAAGAGGATAGTGATCTTTTCGAGTTGATTGATTCAACTTTCTGTAGTCAATGCACATACGCCATCCCGTCATAATCCTTGTGGGGATGAGCTCATTCTTCTCATTCTTGACTACTGTTGTCCCTCCTTTCTTGGGAACAACTTGGACAGGGCTAACCCATTTTGAGTCAGAAATTGCATAGATTATGCCAGCATCTAGTAATTTCATAACTTCAGCTTTAACTACTTCTTGCATGTTAGGATTAAGACGGCGTTGACCTTGAACACAAGGTCTTTGGCCTTCTTCTAAGTTGATTCTATGCATGCAAAAGTCGGGGCTTATGCCTGTGAGATCTTCAAGTTTATAACCTATTCCCGTTTTATGTTTTCTCAAGATAGTCAATAGCGAGTTTAACTGATTTTCATCTAGGAGAGCACTCACTATGACCAGGCAATATTCAGACTCATCTAAAAAGGCATATTTTAGATTTGAGGGAAGAGGTTTAAGTTCAGGTTTATGTACTTCTGCCTTGGCAGGAGCATCAATTAAACTTATAAACTCCTCAACTTCTTCAGACGGTATCTCTTTACCAGTTAGGTCCCTTTCCAGCTCACTGATCTCAAAATTGTCGTTCCCAGAGATATCCTCTAACAATAAAATTGGTTCTAAAGGATCCTCAACTATTGACGGATACAGAGATTCATCAATGATTGAGTCGACAATGTCAAGGAAACAGCAAGGCTCTTCAAGCATAGGGCTCTTCATAGCACTGTTTAAGTTGTAGGTGACTTTATCATCACCTACTTCTAATGTCAATTTTCCATTATTGACATCGATTACTGCTCCCGCAGTGTGTAGAAATGGTCTTCCTAATATGATAGGGATTTGCGAATCTTCAGCCAAATCTAACACTATGAAATCGACTGGAATAAAAAATCTTCCTACTCTAACAGGTACATCTTCTAAAACTCCCATAGGTTGTTTTAGAGAACGATCTGCCATTTGCAGGGTGATACTCGTGCATTTCAGAACTCCCATATTCAATTTTTCGCAAATGGAATAGGGCATAACGCTTACACTAGCACCTAGATCGCATAAAGCTTTATCAATAGTGTAGGTGCCTATAGTGCAAGGTATAGAGAAACTACCAGGATCCTTTAACTTAGGAGGGGACTTATTTTGCAATAACGCACTGCATTCAGCGGTGAATGCGATGATTTCAACATCATCTAGAGTCCTCTTCTTTGTTAAGATATCCTTCATAAATTTCGTGTAAGAAGGGATTTGAGTGATTAATTCAGTGAAGGGAACCGTTACTTGGAGGTTTTTGACTACTTCCATGAATTTACCGAACTGGGTTTCCTTATGATTTCTCCTCAAACGCTGGGGAAATGGAACTTGAATTTTGATGGGTTCCTTTTCGAGTTCATCCTTCTTTTCATGTTTTTCTTCCGCTTCCTTAGCGGTGGATGGTTGAGAATCTTTTTGTCTTTCTACTTGTGAAGGCTCAACTGTTGGTTCTTTGGGTTGCTGAGGTTCCGTATAAGTGGTACCACTCCTAAGGGTGATAGCATTTGCGGTGTCCCTCGGTTGTTCACCATGAGGTGGGAGTTGGCCTTGTTTTCTTTGGGCATTAGAGGCAGCCAATTGGGCCATTTGAGTTTCAAGCAATTTGATGGCAGCATTTTGAGCTTGATCACTCTTTTGAAATTGAGCAAACATTGAATCCTGTTTTTGAACAACTTGTAGAAGCATGGATTCAATTTTGCTCAAGCTTGAGTCATTTGGTTGGCCTTGAATTTGAGGTGGTTGGTGTTGAGGTTGATTTTGGTATGGTTGATTGAAGTTAGGTTGGAATGAAGGTCTCTGGTTTTGAAACCAGGTGGATTGTAAGGCTTTTGTTGGTGTGGTATGAATGGTTGTTGAGTTTGTTGGTGGGGATTTTGAACGTTGGTACTTTTGTAGGACAAAAATGGGTGGTTTTTTGTGTTTTCGTTATAAAAGTTTGAGAAAGCGTTGCCTTGCCTATATCCTTGATAGGCATTGACTTGCTCTATTGAACTTCTACATTCTTGAAAACTATGCCCTCCAATCCCACATGTCTCACATACCACTACGTGGTTAGTGACGTTGATATGCTCCTTGGATTGGGAAGAGCTTCCTACTTGTTGCTGCAGAAGGGCTAATTGGGCTTCCAGGAGTGCTACTTTACTTGAATCATCCTGCTTGGCTTTGAGCGGTATAGCACGCGAGTTTCTATACTGAGAATCGTGGATTGCCATTGACTCGATAGTCGCACTAGCTATCTCTACATCGATTTGATCGAAACGACCATTGTTAGCGGAGTCGAGGATACGACGCGATTCGCCACAACAACCGTTGTAGAATGTGATAGCCAGGAACCATGAATCAAGGCCATGATGAGGGCATTCTCTTTGTAATTCTTTGTACCTTTCCCATGCCTCATAAAGGCTTTCGTCGCCTCTCTGACGGAATCCAGTAATTTGACTTCGTAAGAGTGCGGTTCGTTCTGGTGGGAAGTACTTTTGATAGAAAGCAAGAGCTAGACCATCCCAGTCGACTATTCCTAAGGCAACTCGGTCAAGACTATTGATCAGAGTTTTGCCTTTCCTCTTAAAGAGAAGGGAAAGAGCATTTCCCTAATCTGTTCTTGGGATACTCCAGTTTGTCTAATCGTGGAGCAATAGTCACAGAAGTTTTGGATATGAAGGTTGGGATCTTCTGTGGCATTGCCACCAAATTGATTTCTTTCTATTAGATTGATGAAGGCAGGTTTGATTTCGAAGTTTTGGGCTGTAATTTGAGGTGTAGCGATACCCTTTGGAAGTGTATCTGCGGTGGGTTTAGAATGGTCGGAAAGTCGAACCATTTTTGCTTGTGAAGATGAAGATGGAATGTTGGTTGAAAGTTGATTGGTGTTTGGTGTTTGGTGTTTGGAAATGGAGATGAAAATGGATCTTCTTCTCCTTCAAGATTAGGTAAGATATCCGAGTATTTCTCACGAATACGATCTAAACTTGAAATATCAGAAGCTTTTGAGATTTCGTTGAATAGCTTTAATTTCCTACGCATAGTTCTTTCTAGTTCGGGGTCTAAAGGAATAGGGGTCCCTAGTCTAGAAGATCTGGGCATAAGATTAAAAAGCTAAGATGAAAAATCAAGAGAGGTCTAAAGGAATTTGAGTTCCTAAAGACTAGATAAAACTAATCGTGATTAAAATCACAAGGAAAATTAAACCGTGCTCCCCGGCAACGGCGCCAAAATTTGATCAGGCCTGTCGCAAGCCCGATGCAAAGATAAATTACCCAGACTAGGCTAATAACAAATTAATGTAATTAGGGAAGTAGGGGTCGATCCTCAGGGAGATGGTATTTCCTATGGATTGTGAATTGTCTCACAATTGAGTTTTATCTAACAATTTTCTGGGTTTTGAGGTTTTGAATTCTAAACTAATAAAGAACATAAATAAGAGCAAACTAAAATGAAAATAATAAAGCAAATGATGATTTAACAATAATGCGAAGCATCTAGGGAAATAGGTTCACACATGTAGATTGACATATTGATGAAATTGGATTTAGGTTATGTAAATAATTCATTGCGCATTCGTAAGAATGGTGTGTTCATTACAATCATAGATCAGATGGTCTAGCAGGCATTTTGTGCGATTTACTAGGTCTTAATCCACTATGTCATGCTTTGTCTATTCAAATCTCGTATATCTACCTTGGAAAAGAATTCCATACTAGTCAATGATTGTGATCAAGAATCGTCAACTATCGTTAAAGTCCAAACATGCATAGACACAATGTTTTAAAAGCACAATTTCTTTTATCCAATTATCATCTTTTAATCAATCTAACATGGCTACCCTACACCCTAGAAAGGTGACTACTCACTCATGATTATGTTTATGTCTACGATGATATTAACAATGAAAGTTAAGATAGACATGATTAGTTGATTTTGACAATAATTTAGACTCTCTATGTGGTGATAATAACGACGCTATATGACAGTCTAAGAAATGAAACTATGATTATAACAACATAAAAACGAATCTAAGTGATATGAATAGAGAATAACAATCAAATGGAAAATAATAAAGAACAATAAACAAAGGATAAATTAGGAATACCTAGGTGACGATCAACAATGAAAGTGATAACGATAATAGAAATCCTTCGCATAGAAATACCGTACCTTGAATTACAACTCTTGTACCCAACAAAGTAGACTACAAAGATTGGAATTCTTATTTAATTAAACTAATGCTTTGATATGAAATGGACAGAAATAAACTAAGAACAAAAGACAAAAGTAGAAGATAATCTAAACTAGAAAGACTAAAGCTAAAAAAGAAATATAAGATTAGATTGTGTGAGAGATAGATGTGTATGTGTGTGTGTGTAGTGTGTTCTTAGAAGAGGGGCTTAGAGCATCTATTTATAGTATTAGGGTTTCGTGGAGAAGAGGTCGGGTATTAAACACATAGGACAAAATAAGGAAGAAGGAGCCGTCATGCTTGGATCAGCAGGGATACCCGATCGGGTACACACTTACCCGATCGGGTAAGTGGTCTTCTAGAAGCGGTTGACTAACGTTTCATCTTCCTTTGCTTGACTCGACTTCCAACATCCCCCTTGACTTCTACAATCGGGTTCTTTGATAGGGTTTGATGTAAAGCGATGAATTCTTCTGCCCAATTGATTGATCTTTCGACAACTACGAAACCGTCTTTGCTTCTTCTCGCTCTTAAGTTAGTGAACCTTCTTGAAATGCCTTACACATGGTCAAGCTTTCTTCTTCGAATCGTCGGGTTCTAGGCAAATGCTCGGGAATATAGAAAAAGGGCGTAGAAACGTCACTTTCCCTACAAAACAAGTTAGAACGCAGGAATTCGCCTAAAAGACGATATTAGCTCATAAAATGGCTTAACAAAGCACAAATGACATACAAAACCGAGCTAAACTGGGGGTTAAAATCATACAAATATTCACTTATCAGAGAGCCCAATTCTAGATAGAGATCTCGACATGTACTTAGATAAATTCACGTCATTAGAAATAACATTGAATGGAAGGAATAATGAATTCATAAAGTTGGAATAAATGGATACATGATATATCCACTACCCAAGCTTTTATTGCATTTTAACTAGATTGCAATGTAGTTTCATGGAACTTGTATACTTTGGATTATAAGATATGAAGCAATAATATTGTATTTATTCTTCATATATGATAATCGCATTTTTCGTTTGAGTTTGTAAAACTCATTTATTGCTTTGTTATATACAAATAGGTTGTAATGACAACATTGAACCCTATTAAAGTGTATTGGATTAACGTAGTATTGGCCCCTATTTTCTTATATGAACTGACGTCTCCAAATTGACTAGAGTGTGAGTCGATTGATGGAAATGTCAAGTGTCATAGGGTCAGAAGAGATTAATATTCGATCACATCGGCAGACTATATGGAACACTCTGTTGGGCAGTGACCGCTTATAGAGTTCTGGCAATTCTCATAGCCTGGTCGTGGCAAGAGCTACTATAGTATTCATTTTTAGTCAATTCTTTAGACTAAACACTCTTCGCCCTAGTCGACACAGTTTCTGATTGGCTTTGATTTTTACCCTAAGCCATTTTGTAAAAGGAGGCGAATAGGCATTTTTTGGGTCATAATGAATTGTGGGTGTACAAAGGGAATAGTGTGATAGGAATTGTCCAACCCTTTCTCAGGGTTATCTAAATCTCAAGGCCACTCGAGGAGTAGTGAATTGGAAATGCGTGGCCATGCTCGGAAGGTATCTACGATAGATAATTTCGGTCAGACAGTTACTCTCCAGATTGAGAAAACCGCTCAAGATATGATCACATGCAAGTACGATTTGAAAGACACCTTCCGTTGAGTAGGAAATTAAATAGGACAAGAAAATTGGTGACGCACACTTGTTAGAGACAAGTGGGAGATTGATGGAGTATGTGTCCTCAAGAATTTTGCTATCACTTAATTAAACCTCAATAATAAGAATAAATAAGGGATGATAAATATTATAGTCAACTGGTCCACATTTATCGGTAACGATTGGCTTGCTAGAGTTTGATGTTACTGTCGTTTGACGGTGGTGATCAGTTGATCCCTTGAGGTTACACCGAAAGGACGATTCCCCAATCAATAATGTTAATTAATTGTATATCGATAAAGATTAATTAATTCCCTAAATTGAACAAGTTTAAATTATAAGTGTGAGTTATGTCTTATTGTAATGTGATTAAATAAGATTCAATTTAGTAATTAAATCGTTATATTACTAAGATTGATTGATGTTTATGAAACAATTTTAGATAAGCATAATTGGTTAATTATGATTACAATCTGTTGTAGATTATATTAGCTATATATGAGATGACCCATTTTACATACATATAATTATAAGTTATTACTTAAAATGTTAAGTGTAATTTATTTGTTATAAGATTATATTTAAAAGAGTTAAATATACATTTTTAAGCATAATTACATGTAACATGTCACATGTCACACATATGACACATGACAAATTACAAAGATAAAACGGACACCTAAATTAGCTTAAGGGCACAGGTTTTGGGGTGGTAGGGTAGGTGTTGATTATTGTTCTAATTAAGAATTAAACAATATGATTACCTACATAAACCTAGACCCAACTCTAATGCATTGTAAAGACAAAAGGCAAACTAACCTCCCTTCCCCATGCTTGGTGGCCGGCCTCCTTTAGTAATAAGAAGAGATCATTTCTCTTCTTATTAATACTACTTATGATCTCATTTGAAAAATACACAAGTTGTTCACATCTCATCTTCTCACAAAAATAAGCTTAAGGAAGTCTTGTTCATTATATTACTAAAATTTTCTAAATTTTACTAAGTTTAGTAATAATAATATTAATCATATCATTAAGGGTTTCACTTATGTTATCTAGCATATCATATAAGTGAAGATTTGAAATAGTCTAAGCCACTAATAGGAGTGCTTCAATACTTGAAGCTCAAAGGAGATTCATCACATTATATTTATAGCTCAAGAACTAGAGTAGGAAAGAGTCTTATCTTGTGCCCATTTCTTGCCATTTCCAATGTGAGGAAATTGATTTTTATCCTTATCATTTGTTATTTTGTTTGCATGCACTAGATCTTGAATCACTACATTAATAAGTTAATTAATTCCTCATTAGAAATGTCTAATGTGGGGGTTAATGAACCTAACATCTTGGTGTATAGCAAGACAAAGTTTGAACACTTGGATCATCTGGAATTATTATTTCTAAAGCTGAAGGAAAATAAACTGTTTGGGAAGCTTGACAAATGCATTATTATGGCTGAGGAAATCAAATTCCTTGGCTATGTTATTTCTGGGAAGGGTATTTTTGTGGATTAAGATAAGGTTGCAGCCATCAAGTCCTAGCCCACCCCCAAGAATATTACTGAGGTTAGGGGACTCCATGCCTAGCCTCTTTTTACATGAGGTTTATCAAGGAATTCAGTACCATCATGGTCCATGTGGTAGAAGTCATGAAGAAGGAGGAGTTTAAATGGACCGAGTAGGCTCAGGGGACTTTTTAACTGATAATGAAAACGTTGTGCGAAGCTCATGTCATGGCCCTACCTGATTTTGATTAGCTATTTGAGATAAAGTGTGATGCCAGTGGAGTTGGCATAGGAGTTGTCCTGATTCAAGGGAGAAATCATGTTGCCTTTTTCAGTGAGAAGCTTAATAGGGCTAAGCTATATAATGTACCTATGATAAGGAGTTTTATGCCTTGGTCAGGGCACTTATATACTGGAGCCACTGCCAAGGCCAAAGCCCTTTGTGCTCCACTGTGATCATGAAGCTCTAAAGTACATCAATGGCCAGCATAAAATTAGTGCAAGGCATGCCAAGTGGGTAGAATACTTGTAGTCCTTTAATTTTTCCAGCAAGCACAAACCAGGAACAGCCAATGTGGTGGTAGATGCCATGTCAAAGTGTGACAACCCTCGCGAATGCGGAAATATAAAACATACAAGCATGTGAATTATATAGCGGAAAATACGGTATTTTAAAAACCTTTATACATGCAAGATAGAAAAACACGAGGAGTGTCAAAATATTACAAACTAAATAAAAATACCACAAGAGACGTAGTCCCTCAAAGTGTTAACAAAAGACAAAGTAATTAGCAACTAGCTAAACAACGTCTAGAGGTGTTTCATCCAGGGACAACGCCCGCTAGCTCACACCCGAACCCAAAATAGTCAAGCAAAAAGCCATCCATGCAAGCAACCTGTTCATTCATGAAAAACATGAACGCCCACAATCAGTGGGGAGTAACTCCGGGTTCTCACAGCCATATCACATTAAACGTTACATATAAGGAAATACAAAAGTAAATCATGCATATATAGATATACATGTGGTACGATAAGAATAGATAGGCAATTCGATAAATAATGATAAGATCATGGGAAATCAAATCCGAAACCATCATTTATTCAAAGACTCGGGGAAGACACTCTTAGGCAACCGAATACGCTTACTAGGGCTTGCATCTCACCGTTAGCGGTATAAGATTGATAAGATTGAGACTCGACATACAAACCAAGTCAAGTCATGCGATGATCACATTAAATCCAACATATTATCATCCATTCACGAACCAAGACATTGACGGTGTCCAATCATGCAATGACCATGAACAATATCATTAAATCACGCATTCAAAGACGACACAAGACGACAACTCTCACGGTAAATGAAACACACTAGCATCGTGTACATGGCAAGTATGATTAAAAGGCATCCACGAGATAAGCATTTCCCTGAACTCATACACGATCAAACATTTCGTATATGTAGACTAATTTCCTCCTGGTAGCACGACGATATTAATACGGTCCTAGTCTAAACCTGGCCAGATTCTCGGAATGAACGTGTTCCGATTCGACATGCGATACACGTTTCGCATCCAAGACTCGGTCTTACACTAGACGCCGAGTACCCCAAATTCGGTAGATCAATTCACGAAAGAGGCGGAAAAGAGCTCAAGCCTCATAACAAGCGGTACGCTACATGCAAATAACACCACCTCGCAAGTACACAACATTTGACGGCCGGGTCGATCAACGCATAGCGGTCAACTCCCAACAACGTCGTCGTATGCCCACTACACATGCAATTAAGCAGTAGGATACCTCTCCATTCCGACATTCCAGCCTTACGAACGGGAAGGTAGCCAAGGGAATGAGAGTACAAAGCACAAGACAAAATAGTGCTCAAACCGTATCATTTGTAAAAACCGACTCAAAGTGGGACACAGCAAAAACCGTCACAAAACATGTGATACAAGCGAATGAAATATCATATATCCAAAAAATGAATATTATAAGTCACTACGTAAAATTATACGATAAACGAATCATGCAAACTATTATAAATTACGAGTTTTAGAAAAAATATGAGAAAAACACAGCCGTGTTCCAGGCCGGTCAGGAGGGAGGCGGCCGGTACCCCGGCTCAGAGCACAAGGCAAAAACCAAAAATCATAGAAAACAAGGTAATGTGTTCCAGGCCGGTCAAGAGGGAGGCGGCCGGTACCCCGGCTCAGAGCACAACACTAACAAACACAAAAATCACAAGTTTGGAAACTATCAAAACAAGGGTCTACTTCAAATGGTCATAACTAGAGTTCTAGATATGGGAATGCAGAAATTTTAAGTTGAGGTGATAGCTTATCCTCTTACGGTTCCAACGAGTGGTCACAAGCCCAAAACAAGCAAGTAACGAAGGAGATATGATTATTCTACGAAAAAGGGTCGGTGCAGTGAAATCCCAGCCGGACACTGAACCGGTTGCCGGTCCTTCGGCCAGGAGTACCCTTCTACCCGAGAACCACAACCACCATTTCTATCATTTTAAATTCTCCTAATTCACTTCTAATAATTATCAACAATCAATATTTATTATCAACAATCATCAAATAGCCACAATCATAAATCATAACATGATTCCTAAGCTTCTAATTGTATTCTAAATACGATTTCTAACATATAAAGCATGCAAAACACGTAAATGATACCGAGTAACCTTCACCGTTACCTTTACGCGTCTTTAATCGATTACTAAGCCTTCCTAGTTGTCTCCACCTACAATTAGGCAATATAAGATGAATATACTTCACCTTGAGAAAGACGGATAATTTAAAAAGGGAGAAAGACGGTAATTTTATTACCAATACGGATAGAGGAAGCTAAGAGGGGAAGAATAAGACGAACTTACGTGAATTCCGTCAAAGAACGAATGAGCTAGGCGAATTCTAAGATCGAAATCAAAGAGGGAAAGCTTTTGATTTGGGTTTCTTAGTGAAGAAGAAAAGTGTTGGTGTTTGTGTGAATGAAGAAATAGGTTTAAGGGAATTAGAGTATAAGTAAGTTAAAGGGTGAGTCGGCACAGTCAAACGTGAACTTAAGGAGTCAAGGAAAAGTCAAAGACGAACTCAAAAGTCAAGAAAGTCAAAGACGACTCAAAGCAAGAAAGGTGCAAAGACGACTCAAAAGTCAAGAAAAGTCAAAGACGCCTTAAAACGGGTTTCACATGGAATCTTGCGGAAATTCCAAATACGAACTCGGAAATTCTAAATTCGACTCGAAACAGAAAAAGCTAATTTAAAACTTAAATTCGCTGAAAAGATTTCGTAAAATATTTCTACTAGAAAAATAGGGTACATTTCCGGGTATTACAATCACCCCACCTTTTAAAAAGTTTCGTCCTCGAAACTTGAGAGTAGCAAACAAAAGTATCAAGGACAAGAATCGGTTTTAAGAATTAACAAGAAAATTTTTACACGTATAAAACATTTATGAAATGATGTTCTTCTCGAAATGGTTTAAGGAAATTTTTCAGAAGTGTGAAACTTTACTTACGGATCTCAAGAATGCTCGTCGCGAACGAGAACTCTAATTATCCAAAAAGCAAAGTCGAAATAGTGAAATCGAAATTCAAAACAACGTTAGTAAGTGCAGGACTAGTTATCAGACGCGTCTCCAATAACAAGTGCAAACATCCAACCAAACGCAAAATCCAAATATAAAAGCAAAAGACATCCATTTTCTCCAAAAAGAGGGTACACAAACCATCTTTAGACTTCTTTGAAACGTTAAATTAGAAATATAACATGGAAATTTGAAAGTTTTATCAAAGATAAAATCAAATAACAAGACATTACACGTACATAGAGCGACTCGAACTTAAAGTTCACAAATCACGATAACAAAATATATACAAAACACGCAAAAACGAAACAAATCGAACTCTTAGGGATATGAAGAATCACGATGAAGTCGGAAGGAAGTTCTACAAGAATTCGACATCACTTACTCTACTAATAAACCAAATCCTCAAGAGAATACAATTTACCCATTTTGCAACTCATCATTTTCAATCATCCGAATTCCTACAAAAATACTTCATAATCATGAAACTTCGAGTAACAAACCCAATTTTTCGAATCCAATTAGAATCTACTAAGGTCCATCGGCACGGTAGATTCCACCACTAACAATCCACATGAAAGATTCATTACATACTCTAATCTTCTTAGTTTCATCAAAACTCTTACTATAAACCACCAACAAAATATTTATCTAGGGAAACATGATCGCTAACAACCACAAAGTAAAAGACTTACCATGAAATCCTTTAATTCAATTTATTCCAAAACTCTCTATCTTAGATTATTAACAATGAACCTTCTCCTCCTCAAAAGTTGAATCACAAAACCTCAAAAGAGATTAGTCTCACAATCTCATTTCACTTAACTTTTGCCATTCATAGAGCAATGCGACCGTTCATCAATTTATTTAGTTCTTTCAAACTCCCAATACAACGGTTTTCGCTTATGACAATATTCCTCAAGTTGTGTCATCCACTCCAAATTCCACAAAGTATTTATTCCCATTAGGGTCCAACACATAAGGACAATAAATTCTTAAGTAATCTTTAAAGCAACCACTATAACCCTTAACAACCACAATATCATTACGATCTATTCGAACCTCAAGGTGATATTACAATATCAAGATTCAAAGTGTAAAATCACCAAGAAAGGTTCCACCTACTTATCCTCAATTCCTTATAGTCAATTAAACATGAATCTAGCTCCATAGGGTGGGTAGGTACCATATTTAGTACACCATCAAAACACAATCACTAACTCCTTACATTAGCTAAAGAGAAAACTACCTCACAAGAGAGTAGGGATAAAAGAACATGATACAAGGAACCTTAGGAAGCATCATTAAAGACTACGATAAGAAGGAATTAAAAGACGAAGGTGAAAAAGGAAAACGAGGTTGAGGAAGAGACAAAGCAGATAGTAGAGTTATGAAGATATCTGAGTAAGAAATAAGATACGAGCATGCGATTTCTTAAAGATCAATCTTGACAAAAACATTCAAGAATGGAAATGAAAAGGAATGGTGCCACGAGTAAGGGTTTAAGGATTAATCCACAAAATTTCTCCTTTCAGACTTAGAGTGATAGTAAAGCAACTCATCCCAAACAAAGGTCTCTTACAAGGGACCATCGTACCACAATCATCAAAGTAAGGTACACCTAGATTTAACAAATCGATTACAACCCAATTCATCCGCCCTTTCATATAACACGGATTCCCAATTGCGGAATTGCAACTCAAGCATACTAACATCCTCTCAACTCCATAATTTGACACATTCCCAAAGGTTTCACAAACCGAAGAACCTATAAGGAATTCTCCATACTAATCTCTTTTCAACTCCTAAGGCCACAAAGTAGAACACCGAACAAAACGTCATTATCAACATCATATAGCCCACGAGTTCATTATTAACAAAGTACGACCTCAAGTCAAACATCATCATTAACGTCCCAAGGTATTTCCATCATAACTCACATCATAATCCTCAAGTAATATGGTTCAACTTACCGAAACCTTACTACTTCCAACGAGTCTCCAATACCATAAGATAAGCTTATATCTTTAAATCCAAGAACTATAGCCAAAAGCCTTTCCACCAAGCCTATACTCACAAACACACAATAGGAAACACAAGACGTCACTTAATCTCAAAAGCATTTCGCACTAAGATATCATTCAAAAAACTTCTTAGTTACACCCAATTACGACCCTATCATAAGCATGTCTTCAAAACAATACTAAAATTCTAAGTCCATAAGACTAAATTACTAATGAGTAAGAAAGTTCCTAGGCCAACTCATTCAACCTTACACCATCTAAATACCAATGAACATCTACACCTTAGTATGGCAAGCATTCAAACATTAAAATAATCAAAATATATTACTATCACCTTTCCTTAGGAGTTACAAACCAATCTTCAATATAGGGGAATTTAGATATCACACCATTTTCCTTCACATCAACAAATTCATTCTAACAAACCACTAATATTCCACAAAGTCTAAAATTCTTCCAACCCAGTACAATATGCCACAACCAAAAGGGTATGGCATCCACAAAAAATGTTACCAGGGAAGGTAAGGATACCAATGGTAAGATGGAGGAACTATCAAGAGTAATTTCCAAGAGGCAAATAAGTTGGAAGAAAAAGAAGCACCTAGATAGAAGGAAGAGAGCATATACAATAAGGACGAGAGAATTCAAATATGAGAAAGAAATACACTTTAATTAGGCTTGTCAATCTTCAAATCTCCGGTAAAGGATACTTCTTCTAGGTAACACATTATCCACCTTAAGACGGTAGATATAACTAAACATAACATCACTCCAAACAATCAACAAACAAGCTAGAACCTAGCAAACATCAAGTACACAAAAGACTACCACCTTAGGTCCTTAAGTCTACCCATCTCTCATTTATTATTTCAAGGTCAAGTAATTTAAGTTTAGGGGTCACGTGTGTGCGTCGGGAGCGATAAAGCTCTGATACCAACTGTGACAACCCTCGCGAATGCGGAAATATAAAACATACAAGCATGTGAATTATATAGCGGAAAATACGTTATTTTAAAAACCTTTATACATGCAAGATAGAAAAATACGAGGAGTGTCAAAATATTACAAACTAAATAAAAATAACACAAGAGACGTAGTCTCTCAAAGTGTTAACAAAAGACAAAGTAATTAGCAACTAGCTAAACAACGTCTAGAGGTGTTTCATCCAGGGACAACGCCCGCTAGCTCACACCTGAACCCAAAATAGCATAAGCAAAAAGCCATCCAAATCAAGCAACCTGTTCATCCATGAAAAACATGAACGCCACAGTCAGTGGGGAGTAACTCCTGGTTCTCCCAGCCATATCACATTAAACGTACATAAAAGGAAATACAAAAGTAGACGCATGCATATATAGATATACATGTGAAATACGATAAGGATAGATAGGCAATTCGAGATATCATAAGAAGAGCATAAGAGTTACAAGTCCGAATCCATCATGTTATACAAAGACTCGGGGAGGACACTCTTAGGCAACCGAATACGCTCACTAGGGCTTACATCTCACCGTTATCGGTATAAGTTTGATAAGATTGAGACTCGACAAACAAACCATGCCAAGTCATTCAATGATCAATCATATAATCATTCATCCAAACATACCAATACACTGACGATGCCCAATCATGCAATGACCAT